>CAEGAE010065770.1:0-43771 GCA_903067095.1 Girardinus metallicus | reverse complement strand
ATTGGCCTCTCCAAATTGTCCCTAGGTGTGAGTGTGTGAGTGCATGATTGTTTGTCCTGTGTGTCTCTGTGTTGCCCTGCGACAGACTGGTGACCTGTCCAGGGTGTACCCCGCCTCTCACCCGGAACGTAGCTGGAGATAGGCACCAGCACCCCTCCCGACCCCATTAAGGGATGAAGGGTGAACAGAAAATGGATGGATGGATTATTTTATTTTCCCGTCTGCTGTGCATTGTGAACACATTGTCAAAACACTGAACAACTGATGTTCCCTTAAAACTTTCATAGCTGATTTGGCCTCAAAACTAATTCATATATTTTGCATAGTTGTCTGTTTTTATGTATGCAGGGCTCGATGTTTGAGAACGCCAGTGGTTGACCACACTCCTTAAACGATTATTCTGTAACACCACACCTCACTAGGCAGGTATTTATAAAACAATAACTGAGATTGAAAGGTTTTTGGCTTTCAGTGGTGCCCCAACTTGGTCATTTTCATCAATATTGCAAACTTTGATAATAATTGCCTTTGGCACATTTTGTTATTCATAGCCAAACCAAATCCATTTGACTTGGCTATGAATAATCTATCGTAGATTATTCATTTGCTTTTGGTTCACCCCGATTGTGGCTTCCTATATTTGGTCAGCATGAGATTAATGATAAAATCATATGAAAGTTTTCATCTCAAAGTGTCAATTTATTATTTGCTTCCGAAACTTTAGAACAGCATTTCACTTATCATTTATTACTTATCACATTGTCTTGATTTGCACATTTTAACGATGGACAACAACTGTTGTTTTTTTTTTTTTCTATTTTGAAATAATGATACAGGTGTAAATTTAATTAATCTTGAGGTGCTTCAGTTTTCATTTTAGGTTAAGAGAAAAACCACAAATCTTTCGTTGCCATTATGAGTTTCTGGTGTAATACTGATGTATTTGAGCCCATTGCCTTGCAGAAATTTTAGAGTTCACATAAATTTATTGGCTTCCTGTCACAGTCCATCTCTCAAGGATGCCCCATACATTTCCAACAGGGTTGAGGTGAGGGCCACTCCAGAGGCGCAATATTACTCTGCTGTTTTTGTATAAAAGTTGGAATACCAAGTTGCATCAGTTTCACTCATCTGATGCAAACTGTCAGGAAATTGGTTGGAAAGTTTAGGATGAACACAGACAACAACAAGGCTCATACCTATGATGAATCAGAGTCCGTTGGAGAAACATGGTTGTTGCCCATATAAAACAATGAAAATAAAAATCTGGCTCCGAAACTGACACCTCACACAACAAGCCAGAGGTTATGGAGAAAAGCTCTACGGACACATGTGACTCTGGTCATGTCTTCAATCAACTGATGTGAATTTTGTGTAAACTTTTAAAATGCCACAAAAAAGGTAAACTAGACATCTTTTCATCTATTTGTGAACCAGTCAGGCTATGCCAAGCGTAAATCTATCTGATGTCAACAAAAGTGAACTAGCATGGACCACACATCTCAAAAATCTGAGGTTTTTCAGGAATGTGTTGCACGCCAACTGTGGTTCACATTCCTGAATGTGATTCATGGCTGACGACGTGAGTCAAGTAAACTGTGTTCGCTATGTCACAATTTTTTTAGCAAATGTGTTTCCGTCTCTCCTTAACCGCATTAACTCTTTCGGAAAAGCCAAAAAACCACCGCAAGTGAGCAAAAAAACTTTTTTGCGAAACTGAGGAAGTTATTTAGAGTGTTGCCTTTTCCATCAACCTGGAAAAGGCAATATGTCAAAATGCGAATAAAAAAATGACAGCTGAAACAGCTACGACTGAGCTGTTAGTCCTCCTCTCCAAGAAGTAAGTTCTACCAAAGTCAAGGTGAGACTTTTACACCTAAGAGCGACATAAACGTTGAAACGTTATTCAAAGGCTCAACTCCAAACTGATTTCAGACTGGATAAACGAGGCCAACACTAAGTTTAGAAGTGCAATCAGTGGTAGTAAACCACTGATTGCAGTGGTTTACTGCAATCAGTAAACCACTATCATCTATTTAAGATGAATGCCACATGTGGCTTTACATTATAACATGCTAAGAAATCATTCAACCAAACAGTTGACCAAACAGGGTCTATATTGATTTGAGTCTTCATGTATAAGTTTAACTGTTTTGGAAATGGGGAAACCCAAGTTCCTGTAATTAAAAATCTTTGAATTGGCTTTTGTTGTATGACAATTCAAATCTGAACTGTGATAGAGTGGTGACTTGTTTTACCACCCAATGACTCCTAGAGATAAGGGTCAGTGGATTTGTCCAACGTATGTTTGATTTATTGGTATTTTTATGGAATTTCTGCTGACAAAGCTGCTAACACAGGTTGACAACCAACATGTGACATTTCCTTTGACTATGCATGGGAATGTCTGTGACCAACTCTGGATGTGGAGTCAATGTTTGTATTAGCCTTAAAATTGTACAAAATGGAGTTATGAAAAATGAATCCCCTTAATGGAAAAAAAATCCTCCTGTTTTTTGATACAAAGTTTTTGCACTGGGTGAGGGGGTTTTGTGGCTGCATAGAAAGTAGTGAGTTTCAATGGAAACACTTTTTCGCATCACACGAGTCCTATGATCAATAATTGGATGGACTTGAATTGAATTGGACTACTTGAGAAAACCAACGAAGAAGACATCAGGAAGCAGAAGGAGGCATGTTTTTTTAATGACTTATTGTGTGAGCAAACATTCACATGTGATTTTAACTGTATTTAACAGAAACACAATTGTGAAATTGTGCGTTTTTCGACATTATGGGAATAGCAACAAAGTTTTGCACATGTTTGTAATGGAAACGCAAGTAGACTGAAATATCCCTGAGAAACATCTGCCAACCTGCCAGACGAGTAATTTGTGTTGAGCATGTTGCAGCTGAATAAAGGTTATAAATTAACTTCCTTGTGAGGTGCAGGAAAACAAACATAGCTCACGCCTCTCACTTTCTTTCCTCTGTCAAGATAACAGCTTTGACTTCAGGCTGTAATTTTAATAGAACTGGTATCAGGTGGAAAGAGATAATAGATCTTTCAACCACAGTTCTGAATATCTTAATTGGAAAACACTCCCAAACCAAACGGAGGGCTTTTTTGGATTTATGATGCTTATTAATAAACAGGACGGAGGGTTCACAAGGATCTAATGTAAAATTCATCATATAACATTCACAAAAGTGATAGTCTTTTTGTTAAACATGAACAAATTGGTGAATTTGACTTCTAGCCTCACTGTTCAGTGACTTTCTTACGGCTATGCAGCTGTTCAGTCTGAATCCCTGGAGTAAATTCATTTACTTTTACTATTAAACATAGCCCTGAGTTCTACTGTAGTTTTTCTTCTATTTGATTTCACCAAATGACTAAGTGATGGTCAACTGAAGTGGTCATTCACATTTTTTTTCCCCCAACCACATTTCTTCCTTGAAAATGACGATTCTCCACTTTCCCTCCGGTTTTTAATGATCCATTAGACAGTTCTTAACCCAATTTCAGTTGTTCCTGCAATCTCCTGAGATGTTTTCCTTTCCTTGCCAATGACTTTAAGACGACTCCTAAAAAGACCAACATCTCCACAATCACATGGTTGCTTAAGGAAATGGAAGCTACAGAAAAAGTCTGACCTTGTGCATTTTTTCCCCTGTAGACTCGATCCCATGGTAAATAACTTGGAACAGTTCTTTCTGTTTTCACTAACAGCTTATATTTTTTTTCAGTCTCTAGTGGCCTGTATAACCACTATAAAAGCTCACCTGAGCTTATTTTTACATTTTTGGATGCTGCAGAGCCATTTTTGGAGCACTTACATGTTCAGTACTTCAATACAATCCTTATATCCTTATTTTTCAAAATTTGTGTTATTAATCCATAACAACTAAATAAAATGCTAAAAAGTGCAAAAAAAAAATCACAAAAAATTTGTTTTATGACTTATAATTTAAAAAAAGTTTTGCAAATTTAAAAATTTCCTAATTTTATCTTATCCTTCAAAATTGTCCATAAAAAACAGTAGCGTACAAGCCTTCTGAACCTTTTTTTCTTTAGTTTTTGCAAAACTTAGTTTTTCACTTACAGCCAGTTTTATAAAATGTAACAAAATCAAAAATAAATAGGAATGTTTTCATTCTAACAATGAACAACAGCTCCGTTGTTCATGACAAACAGCGGAGCTGTGGAAGTCCTTGTGGCAGTTTCTGTCCACTATAACACATAGAGGAAGTTTGCACACCTCACACATGAAGGGAATACATTCTCAACAAAGGCCTGCACTTTCTGCACCCGAGTTGCTGTGATTTGACCAGATGCCCCCTCTACGTTGGCAACAGGCAAGTGCAGATTGCTCATCGTCAGGACTGTTTGCGAGACTTCTCCACAAAGCTCAGCTGTCAGCTGCTCCTGAAAGGCCTGGCCTACTGGCCACACAGCTCTTTGTGAAGCAGAAAGACTGTCATGCAACATTTTCAGCCAATCAGCTGGTCTGACAAGTCCACTCTCCCCAAGAAGCGGTTGTAGTCTTTGACAGCCGACGGCACTGGAACCTCGAGTACTTGATGTTTTCCTCCAGCCTATTGTGACGGTGTCTCCCGAAAGGGCGGAACACAAACTCACCTCCCTCATGTTCATCCATTTGACAAAAATGAGAGGAACCTCTCTGATCCACCTAATAGTCCCTCATGGCGATTTCTTTTGTCAAGGAATTCCCATTTGCTTTTGGAACACCAACTTTTGTGTTTCGGAATGTCCCACATACTCCAAACCCCGAGCAGATGAAAGTGGCTGTACAGGGTTGGGCTGGTGTAAAAGTTGTCACAACAAATGTGATACCCAGATCCCAGGTAGGCTTTATTGAAGAGAGACATGACAGCATCAAAGGACAGCCTCCTTCCCAGATGTCCGAGTGGAGGACCTCCCAGTGTAAATCTGGAAATCAACGTGTAGCCTGTGTTGTCAGACAGCATGAAAAGTTGTATTCCCCACTTTGTTGGTTTGTTTTTTATATAACACTTCAGGCCAATTTTTGCTTTTGTGGCTACCATCTGTTCATCAACAGAGAGGTTTTACTGGGTCCCCTGCATGACAGACCCCTGTCATACAGGGGGCCATACACCTGTCTTACAAGGGGGTCTTTCTTCCACAGGGTCACTCATGAGAATGTTGGCAGTGACCTTGAGGAACCGATCTCTGGACATTACTTTGCAGGGGTAAGAGATCTGAAATGTTGTGGCTGTTTCAGATGCTCCATGCATGTGAGCCCAACATCCTTCTGTGACATCAGTCCATTTAAATTTTCTAGCGGCAGGTGAATTTTTTGCTTCCCTTTTGTTGAAGATAACACACAGAATTTTGATGATAGCCTGGGTTTGTCTTATTAAATACTTTTTGAATCGCTCTGATGGACATGGATTACTGAAACTATTTGAAAGTGGTGGCTGCATAGCTGGCCTTCTTTTTGGAAGGAAATGGGGTGGGGGATGTGGCAAATGGTCAGACTCATTTTCTGTTTTCCAGCTGACTTTATGACTTTAGTGTATATGTGACCTGGAGCACTTTCTTTTATTTGCTGGAAGCTGACTCTTGCAACTTCTCTTTCTCCTTCTACCTCCCTCCACAACAGAAGGTACAAGAGCCTCTTCATCCTTGACACCCCTTTTCTATATATCCTCTTCATCATCCTTCTCCTTATATATATATATATATATATATATATATATATATATATATATACATACATCTCATGTAGTGGATCTATGCCTTCAATAAAGTCCGCATCATCTCCAGTGCTGGCAGTATCCGGATCAGAAGAATCCATTGAAACTTCATTCTCTTCAGCTAGTATGGTGACAAGCTCCAAAGCTTCCCATGAAGAACAAAATTTCTTGATCTTGGGTCTTTGTGGATCCTTAAATGTATCTATATAAGTGTATGTGGTGTTTGGTGTGTCCAGTGCTGGAGATGATGCGTGTATCTCTCTATTTTAGAGAGAAAAATCGAGAAGCGACTAGACAAAAAATACAAGCCACGGAGGGTGGGGGGGGGGGGAGCCACTGCTTGTGGCTTAAAGTTGCGTGGAAAAAATAAAATCTTGTGATATTTTAAGCTTTCAATGTGAAAATGTGGGATCCAACCCAGGAAGTGTTGTAAATCCATATGCTGATCAATAAAGCAGTGTTTCCCAGCCTGGTCCTCGAGGCTCACTGCCCTGCATGTTTTAGGTGTTTCCTTGCTTCAGCACAGGGGATTTCAATTAGCAGGTGTTTGCTGAACTGCAATCAGCTGAATGAGGTGCATTAAAGCAGGGACATTTCTAAAACATGCAGGGCAGTGAGCCTTGAACACCAGGGTTGGGAAACACTGTAAAGAATTGGGATTTACCCCAGTCTGGGTTTGTCTTATCAAGTCTTTGCATTTACCTTCTTATTATAAATCCGTGAACTCGTCAGTGAAAGGAAGTGGGGCACGTCGATCGTCGGAAAAGTAAGTGCAACTCTTACGGTTTTATATGCAAAAAAATGTATTGTTCTGCTTATGAGGTTGAAATTCTACCAGCATGCAAATAGGTATCAAACGCGTGCGCTCCTGTTGAAGCATAAGGGTTAATGTTTAAAACCCTAACATTGTTTTGTTTTTTGGATCTTTACTTTCCTTATTTTCCTCTTATGATGTAGTCTAGGCCAAGCTTCAACTGATGGCCTCTCATTTGAGTCTAGAAACCTTCAGAGAAGTTCATGGTCATTTGAATGATGCTCAGATCTTATGACAGCAAATCAAGCCCAAATCATCACCACTCCAAAACTGTGCAGGTAGAAGGGGACTGCATGGATCCCTGTGTTTAGTGCAGTAATGTGTCCGTTTTGGACAAATGTCTACTTTGGTCTGAAGTTTCATTGGTCTTACTGTTCATTCAGCTGTGTAATTGAGAGCTGTAATTGAGAACCTTCCAAACAACCAGTCAAGTCAGTGTAAATGACCACTTTCTGATCATTTCATTTTTCCTTCATCTAAAATTTCCTGCTGATAAAAACTGCAGCAAAACTGACAAATCATCCCTCAGATCTTTTGATCTTGAATGTCTATATTTGGACTAAAATGTGTATTTTCTCCTTTCCAATTGTCTTTGGCTGCTCTACTCCCGCACAAAACCCAAATAAAAAGTGGGCAAGACAAAGTTTAATTTTATGGATACATCCCCATGGGACAGACCAGTAGCGCGACATAATTAACCAGTAAGCCATTTGCTGATTCTGCCATGGTAGATGTCCCACTTTCTGACTGCACACCGGTGAACTAATGGCTGGTTAATTATGGCTGTGCTGTTGCTCCCTCTCCAGAGGAATGATTTGGGAAATTCACAGGGAAACGCATAGAATGGGGGGAAAAGCATTAATTAAAAGGAGGGGACAAAAGATGATGTTTCTAAAACTGAAGGAGATGAAAGGAGGCAGACCACACTCACTCCCTGAAGCTTCAGAAAACATGCGTGTGTGTATTTCAAAACGAAAGCATCTGTTCAATAAAAACATCTCCCTTAAGCAGAAGCAGATCGCTTACACAGGCTGGATTTATGATTCTGGGATCTGAAATCATCCCACTGTCCGAATCTCTATCTTAGTGTAGGAATCATAAAATACATAAGATGGGTTAAGTGAAAATTACTGTGCAGGAATAAAAAGTAGATAAGCCTTCGATTAACCACAAAAAGGAATCCAGGAACGTAATAAGCTCATAGCTCTGTCGTTTTCATCCAAAGTGGAGTTTATTTCAGTCTTGAGAGATTTGAAGTTTGACTGAATTTTGGGCGAAAGCCTTGAGAATGGACTTTGAAAAGAATGACTTGTGAACGTCTGTGTGGTGGACTCACATCTCTGAACCACCAATGATTTTCGTCTCGAAGTTTATCAAGTGGAACATGGTCATAAATGTTTCATGGGTATATATTAAATGAATTTCAAACCAGTACATATGTCAGCAAGTTTCACCAAAATGGCAGTTCAAAGTGCCTTATATCAGTAAAATACAAAACACATCATAAAGACATTGTGCAGTCAACAGCTGTGGAAACCAGTAACAGACGTTACATTTTGTCGAACGCTGTCGTTAAAATCGTTAATGCACATCAGATGCGTTGCTCAATGTTCCATGTATTACGGCTCAAAAGCAAGTCTAATTTAATGGAAATGTTTCAGCTGATTTTAGTCTGAAGAAGCTGAGAGCTATTTAAATATTTTTTTTTAATTCCCCAAAAGAGGTATTGGTTTTATTTTAAATGGCTTCAAATTGATTTTTATACGTCTTAAGAATGCACAATCAGTCACGCTCAATAAATAAGAATGTACATATTTTTTAATAAACCAACATTTCTGGATTATATTTCAATGTTTTTTTTTTTTTTTAATATTGGTCTCAACTAATATTCTAACCTTGAATGTCATGTTTTCATTCCATGTTCGTGGAAAATGATAATAATTAACAGAAATATATATAATGTGATTGGTTTACTGAGAGAAATAAACTCAATAATAGTCTGATTTATTGAAAATGCTTTTTAAGGCATTTTTGGGGTCTCTTTTCTTCTACAACACATAATTTGGGAGAGAAAGAAGTGGAGCAAAATGTAATTTAGGGGGAAAAAACACAAGACTTGAAAGAAAGTCTTGCGAAAAAAACAAAAATGCTTTTCAGTGGGCTAATTTACAGTCTGAAAGAAACATTATCAACATCCAGTCAAGTGCTCAAATATCTGTAGAATGATTCTCTCTCAATAAGGTTTTAACCTTGGGGAGAAATGGCAGCATTAACTGAGCTATAACAAGGATTTGAAAAAGAAAGCAACATTTCAAATTAATTTACAAGCAAATCAACAGCCTTCCTAAGCGAAAAGTCAACAGCAGCAGCACTATATTGTGAGGAGTTGAAAAGAAAGTTGATTACTTGATTTTATTTTTTCATTTCTTCTTTTTTATATTAGTTCTCAGATTTTATGTGAAGTAGTAAACACTGACAACAACAGACTGCTGCCCTTTTGATTCTGAACCTGATTCCATGGTGCATATATATTATGTAGTGGAAAATATATATGGTGCCTTGTTATAAAGGCAGATATTTACAGGTTAGGGCTAAAAAAATAATTTTTTTATGCTAGGATTCACTTTGTGTTCCTTTATACATATGTTTTTGCCTTGTTTGTGAAGGTTTTGTGTGTAAGTCTACGTTAATTTGCGCCTTGAAGCCAGTGTGTGGGAGTTAAAAGTTGTTTATGTTTCATGGAGCCTGCTCTCCGTAGTTTAGTGCTGTTAAATCAGCTGCAGGTAGAATGATCTGGAACATTCTGTTGCTCTTTGTATGGTTCACCTGAGCGTTATACTGTAGAAGGGGCGACAGTTATCGTGAATTCAAGCGACCACACGCTGTCACTGTTCACTGCAACAAGTTTATATTGAAGTTGTTGTTAGTTTATACTTTAAACTAAAGTTAACTTTTGGTTTCATGTTGTTCCAGTTTTCGAGGGGGATGAGGATACCGTTCAATGATGCAATTAAAAAAAAATGCTGGATGGGACAACATGGCCAAAATCTACTGGAGAAACTAGGAAAGGCAATTTTGTTTAACTAGCTGCATTTAAATTACAACTCTGAGGACATCTTTGTCTATATTCTCCTTTAATAAAACCATAATTTCTGAGTTTTTATTAAATAAGAAATTAAATGAAAGTTACATGTGCATAAGCTTTTTTTATTTAAAATTTCATGAACAACGTAAACCATTACATCAGATATATTCATAATTCAGTCATGGAACTAGCGCTCATCATCTATCAGTCATTGGAGGAGAGGGCGGCGTTGGAGCAACAAGCCCTGCTTCTTGGGAGCAACTGCGTTTGTGGCGTTTTGGGGAAATTGTAGTTGTAGATTTACAAGATTCGAGTGACAAACTAAACTTTTTATGAACTGTGCAATGCTGCACATTGTCTGAAAAAAGAAAAACCATAATCCTCATACTGCCTTCGTAGTTGTCGCCAGTGGTTGACGTCCAGTTGTTGATCACGTGACTCATGATGCGAAAAAAAGTGTTTCCAGTGCAGTTTTGCCAAATACATCTACTTCTATACGGAGAGAAGCCACCTCATCCTAACACAAAAACCTTTTATGGTCTTTTTGAAACTGCTGTGTTTCCATTAAATGAATTTATTTTACACATTTTAATTTGCTCAAGTTCATTGTTAATGGAAACGCAGCTACTGTAAATTTTAACAATATGCTACTTGTTAATAGGTTGGATGACTTACTATGCTACACTTTATATGTGCAAAGTAGTAATTTAGCATATCTGCTCTAATGGGATTAACATTCTTCAGCTGTGATTCGTTGGTTAAAACCACATAACGCAGTGTATAATTTTTTTTATTTTTTATTTTTGCCAGTCACACTTTAGCAGGTCAGATATAAGTGCATGGAGTATGAATCTTTGATGCGAATGCAGTTAGATAGACGACATGACTCCTCTAGAGTACTAATTAGTTTTCTCTACCCCTCCTCCCACACAAGCACACATCATCAATACGCTCTCAGCCTGAAACCCCGTTTACACCCATGACTCACTGACGGCCATCCGTCTCACTTACGAAGCACCTCGTGGTGCCAGATCTGCTCTTTTAGCCAACCTTACGTGAGACGAGGAACCGAAATGCTGATTATGACAGATACTAATTTGTTTTTGTTTTTATTCATTTTTACATGTGATTGATATTAGTAGCCTGATGTATTTGGCGGGTAGCGTCCCAGCGTGTTTCTCTGTGCTGATGAGAACAGATTGCATGGTGGAGCTGGGGAGCACTGGAGCAACTAACCGTGTCTCAGAGCTTTTCACTTTCTCTGTCAAAGCTGCTAATTAACAGGAGAACAAAGCATCTGCAGGACCGCGGAGGAGAGGGAGCTGGGAGAGAAGGGGATAACATCGCCCGGCTAATGTTAGTGTATGGATGTGGAGTATTGATTTAAAGGCTGCAGTCATTAATTACATATCTCAGTGGAATTGGCAAATGTTTACTGAAATGGGGACCTTGCGTGTGGAGAGTGTGCACTCCACATCTACACCACATATGCCAATGCTTTGACCGCTTCTTTTTCTCTGCGGTTAAGGGAGCCCTGTCATTTTGATAATATTATGTCTAGACTTTATTGTAGTGTTTTAAAACATCTGGGATACATTCATTCATGTATGAGATGCCTATAAACCATTAATGGCGAGTACGGAAGACTTTAGAAAATACGATGCCTTTCCCCAAAAGCAGTTGTAGGCACATGTCTGCTAATGCGTTAATAGTACCACAAATTTTTCATTTACTGCTTTTGCTAGCTAAGAAAATGTTTCGTGCTAAATTCGTTTTGCCAGATAATTTTTAAAGCACTAACTGACTTGTATGTTTTGTTAACTTTTGTTTGAGTAGTTAAACATTCATATTCATCCTCTTATTTTGAAGTGTGTGAAGATTGTTTTACTTCTTTGCCTCCTTTAGCATTAGCTTCATGTTGGTATAATGCTTTAGTGTTAGCGAAACTAACTTTCTTTTAACAACTGGCCAAAAGTTTCACCAGTAACTAGAGCTTCTGCATCAGAATTCTCCATCAGATGTTCAGTCTCAAACATTTAGAAAATATGTGGAAGCATTCTAAGACAACAAGGAAGAGCAGACCTTTGTCTTTCAAGCAGCAGAAAAATTATACAATGATGGCCCTGGTTACAAGAATACAGGTGAACTTTAACATGAGTGTTACATCACATCATAAATCTATTTCCTCATCAAAAACATACGTGAAGTGCTGTTTTTATTCTTTAATGCATGTTTGAGAAATCAAAAATTAATTAAAGAGTTCCAGCAACGCCATCCACTCACCACCGTCCACACTCTTGCGCAGTTCCTGCACCCGTACACTAGGCGATATACACTGATGTGTTCAGCAGTGCTTCCTGGGGATGCACAAAAAACCTGGTGTAGATTGGCTGATGTATTAAGGAGATATAGTTGTTGGAATAACCCAAGGTGCGCAGTGGAGTTGAATTGCAATTTAATGCCATTGGGCTCTTCACAGGTTAACAAAGGTCAATCCTAACAAGTTTGGCTCAATCAGATGACACATGTATGATTTACAGAAAACAACATGCAAACGATGAGGGATTAGAATGTGGGTATTCAGCCATGCCCACATGCTGCCGCCCCAGCCAGTGTTGAGAGAAGGATTTACCTCAACACAGGTTGAAGTCTGCATGAACCACATAGTAAACAGTAGGAAAACAGGTGACTTCCTGTTGAAAGGGGGCAGGCCTAAGGTGACGTCACTAATTGGCCATGTGAATGTGATGAGCTCTGGTCTGTTATTCAAATTACCTGGAACAGAATATTCAACGTTACAGTTTTCTATGTTAAAAAGGGTTAAATCATCAAACTGAGATTCAGAAAATAAACCTGTATGCCTCAGTGCTAGAGGGGACAAATTATGCGTTGAGCTTAGGGCATGATGATTCCACTGCTGAACAAATTCACTGGCACACTGTTGAATTCGCTATAAGTATACATAATGTAAGGCCCATGTGAGTACTGCGTTATCCAGAATCCCTATCTCAACCACATATCTAAAAAGTGGCTTATAAAAATCAGAAACTACTCTGTTGACATCAACTCACTGACGCTCAATCCTTCGATTGTGCACACCTCTGCCTGTTCCTCTAAAAGTTATCATTCGGCTGCCAACATCAACATTTTTTGCTCCCCACATAAACTCACTCAGGCAAAAAATATTGTGAGATTTTATCTGAAAAATGTGAACCATGAGATCTCACAACATTCGCACTTATATGGTAGTGGATTTATCAACCGCTGTGTTCATAAACCAAAAACAACAATCAGTTATTGCTCTGAGAAAACCAATCGGGTCAGTGTTTCAGAGGTCAAAGGCTGGACCTGAAGGCAGACAAAAAAAAAGCTATTGTTTCAGTGATTTATCCACCGATCCATGCTGGGCGAATGATTGAGCGGAACTGACTGACAGTCTGACGGTTGGCAGCCAGATTATTCTGGCAACAGGGTGACGTGGACTGATTGACAGGAGGCGAGAAAGCAGAGGCAACATCAGCAATTATGAAACACTGAGAACAAAGGTAGGCAAGAAAGGCACGCTTACACAGGTCGATACTCCAAGAACAACACACAAGACTGAACCCTGAACGGCAGCCACCTACAATATGGGAATCCAATCAATTGGTGTGGAGGAAATGGAATACAGTTGTGTAGGGCTGTGGTCACGGAACGAGGAAACAAAATCTGAGGAAGACGGAGGAATACAACTACGTCGGAAGGGGAAAAGAAACGGATACCTACGTAATTTGGCATAAAAATAAGGTCTCATTCATAGCATTCATTTTGATGTCTCACTATGGGATGCGCCCCCCTGTGTATTCTTCAAAAGCATTTAAATCATTATGCCAATCCTGATTGGCTGGTGATCTCGACACTTGCATCATCTAGACTTTAAGTAGCTTGCGCCACGACGCAGTATCATTAAAATACTTCTTCTCACTTTGAAGGCTTGCCTCTGTTTTTGTGTACTAGCAAGCTAGCTTCACTGTCCACTGACTGGAGAAAGTTTTCAAGCTAACTCTCCATCAACAGACGCTAGCTGCGGTGGCTACGGTCTTCACCATAGACTGGAGCACCTGTCATGAATTCCCATATTAGCACACCAGCTAATACCACTCACTTTGTTTAGAATTAACTCTCCGGTTAGCTCGGTTCAATTTTGGTTAGCAACCCAGTGACCGAAATGGAAAAGGTAGTGACTCTGTGTCTCGCCTCAGCAGGAACATGATGTTGAGCAGAGATCCACATCTGGCTGCTAGGGCTGATATGGATCTGCAATCTGTCAGAAACGTATATCAGTTTGTGTAATGTTAAAACTGCAAAGAACTGCTTGAACTGTAATAGATAATAGTTGAATATATAAACTCCATGCTTCCTAATATCTAGGATCTAACAGTCAATTTCCTCATCGCGACATTTACCCACAATATCGGAAAACACTGCATGTGTAACGGTGTTACTACTGTAAGTGTAGAGTTGCTTAATTTCCCTTTGAATGTTGAAAGTTATTCTGCAATATGAAAGTGAATTTTGCCGGGTTTTGTGTTTTATTTTGGAGAATCGGAAATGCAATCTGGAGGAATGCTCCTGCTTGTTTTCCACGCTAGCCTTTTTTGGTGATTCCGGTGGAAGAGGTGAACCTAGGAAATAAACAAATATCCTTAGTATCTTATGAACCTGCCAATTGAGTGCAACACATAAATAATAGTTGCACTTTACCCACAGTGAACTGTAAGTGCACTGTCAGCATTGTACCATGGAGGGTTAACAAACTGCTAAGCATGAAACCAAGATGTAAGTTTATCAAACATCGCTGATAAGCTACTCATGTGCTATAGTGATGAAATTTATTGGTCCCCCCCCCTCACACTGAATACATAGTTTTCAGCCATATAAATGGCATCATTGTAATTAATTTTATGCAGCTGTCGGACTGGAATTCAGTATATATTATTTAGATTTGGGGAAACAAAGCCTGCTTTGGTCATCCCCACACTGAACATGAGTCTAAACGAGCTTCCCTTTGTGCTCCATGTCTACTTCGAAGCAAAGAGGCAGCTGAGAAGAACAGTCACCGAGGCGGATCAGCAGAACAAAGATAAGCAGCCAGCCACAGAGCCGAGCATATCAGAGTGAAAGCGAAACATGTCCTGAATAAATTTCTTGGTCCATGACAGGAGCTGTAGATATTTGCCAGCTGAATCTCCAGTACTGTGACACACTGTAGGCTAGTGTAATACGTTAGCAGTTTTATGTCAACCTAATTGGGTAGATCTTGATAGAACGTTAATGTTGAAGTAGAGCTGTCGTTTTTTGGCTTTTATGTGAAATATGTCTAGTGCACTGCCAAGAAAAATTAATTTTATTATTCTAAATGCAGGGCTGCGCAGTTGGTAGAGCTGTTGCCTTGCAGCAAGAAGGTTCTGGGTTCGATTCCCAGCCCAGACTCTTTCTGCATGTTCTCCCTGTGCATGGTGGGTTCTCTCCGGGTTCTCCGGCTTCCTCCCACAGTCCAAAAACATGACTGTCAGGTTAATTGGTCTCTCCAAATTCTCCTTAGGTGTGTGTGTTGTGTGTGTGCGTGGTTGTTTGTCCTGTCTGTTTCTGTGTTGCCCTGCCACAGACTGATTAAAATGAGTGATCAATTACTTTATGTTAAATGTTTTTATTTAACATATTATTTTGTAGAATTGAATTTTAATTTTGATAAAATCTCCCTAGTCAAAAAAAAGCCAAATTTTGCTGTTCATCACTGATTTGTAAAACCAATAGAAATGGTAAAACATCAACAAGGAGGTGAATATTTTTGATTGCAGGGCAGAGTCGGTTTTAAGTATAGTTTTGTCGTTTTAGGCTACGCGGGTTCTACGTCTTGTAAGACTAGAAACAATGATTCTTGAAACCAAGCTCCAGAGTGGATACATTTCAGGATGCCGGTTTTATGTTTCAGTATGAAAACATGCGAACTGCATCTTTGTGCATGCGAAGGCCGAGGCAAATGATACGGATGTGGGATCGGTTGGACCCCACTCGTATAAACAAGGGTTAAATTATTTTATAATTTGGCGTTGCAGCTCCATCTCTCTATACTGACAGTGCCTTACACTAACCAATAACAAACATGGCGGCGTTTGTTGTTTTAGTGTCATTCTCTGGCAGTGTTACAATTTGTCGTGCGGACGCACGTTTTTTTCTTAATTGCTATCAAAAAAATAAAGTAGTTTTAAGTTGTGGTATCCACAGAGTTGGCTGACTGTGTCTCAATTCAGCGGACGGTTCCTTCAAAGACCGGAAGTCAGCGGCTTTTAACTGGGACAGTCTAGCCTTCAGATTTATTATTTGATTTTTTTCTCTTAAGCCTAGTTCACACCCAGAAGGAAGAGGACAGAGTTGGCTATCGGAGCTGGTGTTTGGCCTCTGCTGCTACCTTCAGCTTCATAAATGAAACAATGAATGACACATAACTCTGGTCGGACTGGGTGATCTGGTAGGTATTTCTGTAACTCTTTGTCCGGTCCAGTAACAGCTGTTTAGGGTCTGGTCTTCATCCGGACTGTCCGGATGTAATCGAGGCGGTAGTAGTGCCACCAGTACTAATGTGGAGTCGCTTTGTCAACCAGAAGTCTTCATAAAATACATCGACGCTTGAGGTCCTGATACTGCTGTTGTAAGGACCTGTGTTTGTTTAAAAAAAAAAAAAAAGCCAGCAATGTCACAGAAGGGTGGAAGCAAACCAACAGGCACAAAGGATTTCTTCAGCTGAATGAGAAGCTTTTTGTTTTCCAATATATAGTTTATGTATGCCTTGCTAACTCAATATGACTTTTTCTCTCTCTCTCAGTGTTCCTGAGGAATAACAGAGAACAAACAGCCGGGGAATGAACCGGCTGCAGGTTTCACACTACGTGGTGTGGAGAGTGCTACTGTTCACTCACTCGCTGCCATAGTGTGGAGCCACCCAGGCTAATTTCAAACGAGCTTTTGACTCAAGTCCACTGTTCCAGGTAAGAAATAACAGACGATCATCTTCTTATATAAATGTCCTTCTATGGTCTCAGTTTCTTTACTTCAGAATAAATGATCTCTGGCCAGGGCAAGATTGTAACAACCTGCTCCTCCCTGTGATCCACAATGTACCGGCTACACAGGGCTCAGATCCTCCAAGTCTGGTGCCAGTAACAGTTTCATATTAAAATATGACACATTTAAATAATTACAGTGAGAGGTGATCAGTTTAATTTCAGGGTGAGGTTATTTTTATTTGTAAATTGAAAGGATGCAAGCTTTATGCATCAATTGAAACACATTTTATTCATGGTGATTTTATTTGTGTACAAGGTGATTGAAGTTTAATTTTTTTTTTTGTGGTTCTGCACATTATGTAATAACAGTTTTTTTATGACACCCTTCAACTGCCAATGAAGTTTGGATGTGATGGCGAGCCACATCTACCGGCATCCTGGCAACATCAGCAACTAAACCTGAGTTGAAGCGATCGTGATGGAGAAGTGGAAAAAAGAAACAAGAAGCAGGTGGCTGAGGAGCAGCATCGCCAGGAGTAACATGCACATCTGGCCAACCTGCTGAAGAAGCAGCAGCAGGAGGAGGAGGACCTCTGCCTGGCTCTGCTGCTCCAGTGAGAAGAAAGAATAATAAGGAAGAAAGACTGCGAGCCAATGACTGTCGTAAAACATACATGCTTATTGTACTCCTGGAGCGCTCACTCGAAGTAGGTGGAGCCGTCACGCAGAAACTAATAATAAAATATATTTATTAAGGTTAGTTCAGTTGCTATGACAACGGTAAATAAAACACCAAAGGACTTTATAGAAACTACTGTATTGACACTACATGAGTTATGTTAAAGTAAACACATTATACCCCCTACTAACCTGTCAGCCGGATAAAACTGGTAGGAATGATGAGGCGGAAACAAATCTGTGTTTCATAAATCCTCATCTTGTCATCAGGTACGCAGACTGGAGGGATTACAAACTCACTCTGCCTCCTACTGGCAGCTCTCTGCTACTGCAATACAATTAGGTGCAATAGATGCCAACTTTTGATATTTCAAATATACATAAAAAAATAAATAAATAAATAAAATATTAGTAATCACATAACACAAACCATTGCCTTTGTGTGTGTATGGGTTGGAAGTTGCTGTTAACTACCGCTAACTCAAATGTTATCTACCAGTAATGTAACTAGCAGCTAACATTCCTGTTGTAGAAGTTCAGTCTGCAGGCTTACCTGGTGGTAGGTCGATTCTTAGCCACCGTCAGCTGAACAGGTCAGTTGGTTATTTTAGATTATTTTAGATTAGCGGGCAGTTATAAGAAATTATATATCGTAGATTTATTTAAGCACAAATCTTTTGTAAGAATGAACATATTTTTTATTAGTAATGTATTTTAGGTCCATTCTTTAAGCACTGGTCCATTTTCTTTCTTATGTAAGAAAGAAAATACATTTTGGTTAAGAAATTCCTGCACATGATATGAAATGCTATTATGGGTGTACAACCTGGTCAGGTTTCTTCAAACTACAACACTTCTTTTGAAAATGGGCAACATTTTATGGCAATATTTGGCTTAAAAGGCTCAAAAACTGTGGCTATAAACTGCTGCATTAGAGAAGCAACTTAAAATTCCAAATGATTGTTGAAGTTGAACAGCGATGGCTTATTTTGTGTTGTCTTTTTGGGTGGTTTCACTTCTGCCCACGTGGATCCGAGGACATGAGAGAAATAGCAATGAGCAGGAGGTATTTCAATATTTTTCTCTCAACACCTGGTAGGACGGTCTAGCAGTCGAACCTCTCACTGCAGAGCGGAAGAGGATGGTGGCTGATTTTTATACCTTTGCTGAAGTTGAAAAGATCAGAGGATGAGATCGGTTTCACGTAAATATCGACCGATCACCGATCTCCCAAAATTGAGGAAATCGTATTTGCTTTATTCCATTCAGTCTGTTACGTATTTCAAGTTTTGCTCTCTCTCTGTTTTGTAGCATTAATGAACAACTCATATGTCTTAGCATGTCATAGACAATACTTTCCTCTCAAGTTGCTTCTTACGCCTACATGGATTCTCTGACCAGATACCTAGCAATGGCCGTGTCTCTCATGCATGCGGTTTATTCTGAACAGGAAGTGCAGATTTTGAGGAGTGGCTTTCATGGTTCAATTCCTCTAATGTAATGCAAGCTGGACTCAGCCTTTCCAAACGGCTCCCTGTCCGCCACAGTACAATCTCATAACCATCTGTTGTTTTCTAGCTGAATGCCTGTGTCTGACTCTGCATCTATGAACCTATTCTGAGGCGTCCGTCGGAGCAGGTTCTTTTTTCACAGAGCGCTGGTGTAGCTCTTTGTCTCCACCGCTGACCCATGTAATATCCGGTCTGATGTCTGGGTCAGAGGTCTTTCAAGGTCACAACAGTGACAAGAGGTTGGGCTCAGCGCTGCCAAAAAGTTGCCCATGCATGCCGCATGTCAATTAGAGAAACTCTGGTTGTTTAGGACGGCAGAGCAAGTCATTAAGCAGGTAAGGAGGACGGGTACGCTTGGTTCAACATCTGATGATTGCTCTTAAGTTTTTTTTCATTGGGTTTAAGGGTTATTGCAAAATGAAATGAGATGTTACTGTTTATGACGCGAAGATGTCACATTTATAATATTTTGGGTTTTTCATAATAGTTTAATTGATTGGCGCCATTTTGTGGACTAGCGTAAAGTAATTTGCCAACGGGTAAATTACTTTACGTGTTGGTAAAGTAATTTACCTACAGGTGACATAAGCCATCAGGTGACATAAGCTAACAGGTGACATAAGCCACTTGTGTGAGGGGGGAAAAGAATCTATTTCACATCAGTTTAAAAGGACAAGTAGATTCATGAGCATACAAATGAAGGGAATTATGTCTATGGATTCAGTATGCTTTAATTAGTTTTTATATAGTTTTCCCCATTGATTACCATTTTTATTTAATTACCAATAAAATAAAAATGACATTTTCATTAAGTTACCAAAAAATGCTTTCTCTATTTCAGTTTTCTTTATTAGATAACTATAATAATCTTGGTTATAACTACAGATTGAAGTGTATTTTAATGGGATATTATGTGGCCAATGAGCAGTAGTAAATATCTGTGATGTAAAAGAAAAAGGTCAAGATGCTACCAATTTTTTTTTTTTATGATTTATCACTTAAAACAGATGCATAGCAGACAAAACTGGGCCAATATCAGAAAAAAAAAAAACTAATTTCCTGTACACGGTTAAACTCGCATTATATATTTTTGTCAAAAGAAATGTGATTTTTTTTTTTTTTTACATCCTCACACAGGCAGGAAATGTACCATGAATAATATTATTACTAGTGCATCAACAAATGTGATATACATGATTTCTTGCCCCTGTGGGCATGCGTACACTCATGTGAAAATAATTAGGACAACACATCAAATATTCATTTAATTATTCAGAAATGTTCACATGCTGTTGCCTCATCTCATTTTTGTCTACATATGGATGTAGAAGTGAATTTATAGCAGGTAAACAACGACATTTAATTATATTTTATGACTTTTATATAATCTGTTTTACCCTCTGTGGTTGTATTAACTCCAGTTAAGATGCTTCTTGCAGCATCACCAACAAAATTTAGAGGACATGTAAATGCCTATAAACTAACAGACTTTTAGCCTGTGCCTTACAAAAGAATAATAGCGTGGATGTTATAGGCATTTCATCATTCTAGATGCTAATTGGATCACAACAGGAAGCATTAACAAATCTTAAACTTTGAATTCACATCAGTTTAAAAGGCTAATAAGTAGATTCATGAGCATGAAAATGAAGAGAATTATGTGGGTAGGGTATTGTTAACAAACTTGCTATTGTTAGACATTGTACTACAGTTAGCATTTAAGCTCACATTAACATTTTAGCTAACTGCTATTTTGAGTTTTAAGTAATAAATTTAGCTACTCTGTACCTGTGCAACATCGGACTATGCTGTTTACCTTTGTTAAAACTGTTCTGCATAATCTTTAAACTCTTCAACTTTTTGAATGGACTTAAACTTGTCAACCATTTTAAATTAAGGTTTTGCCATATATGTAATTTTGAAGGCTGTTTTGCCTTTTTTTTTTTGGTAATACTTATTGCATCTCTTGAATATTCAGAATATTTACCCTCTTCCTAACTGATCGTTTAGTTTTTTATGGAGTCCTGGGATCTACAGCTAGTGGGTGAAAGGTCTGACTAATTATTCAGTTTCAGGAGTAGATCAATGATTAATGCAATCTTTTGCTTTACAAAGCCTTAAAGTGTAGGTATACGGTTTGTCTTGTGTTAATCTGTCTTCTGTTGCACTGATTTGTACTTGAAGTTTATCCTAAACATTTATCCAGTCTTTCAGAAAATCTCTATATAGCTGGAGAGTCATAACGAGCAGAGTCCAGGAAAATAGATTCATTAAAAATGCACCCACAAGAAAATTAGCTCCCAATGGGCTCATTTATTCATACAGAGTTAAGTCAACACTGCAAACATTAATCAGGTTCTCTTTTCGTCAAGTCCTCGGTTTCCATTTACCAAAATCGTAGTTCTCTAGGATCCTCTTGCCCTGTGAAACGGCGACGGCACATTTTTATCTTAATCCGTCGGATCTGCAGTGTAATCCCTCTTTCTTTTCCCAGTATTTGAGAACCAAAGATTAACCGTTGCTGTGTTGAGACGAACTTTGATGTCGGCACAAACTTGTATTCCCAAACAGTTTTTTTTTCTTTAAGCGTTCCGCTTTGACTCAAAACTGAAGGACAGCTACCACAACTCTGAAATCCAAGAGTTAAACTTATGGGACAAAGTATACAAGCCTATTTTCAAAAACTTATACACTTGTGTATAAAACAGAAGAAATGTCAGCCACATAAATGACAGAGCTAGAGCACGCTGTGTGTTTTATTGTTTTGACAAGTATTTCAGCTGTTATGCCACTAAAATAACACAAATACTAAAAATGACATAATTATTCAGACACAAAAATAACAGGACACCTGCCAGAGCTTTGCATGCGCTTGCTCCTGTTGCTATGACAACCACCATATACCAATTGATGCTCATTGTAACTTGAAGCCTGGTCCCAGAAACAAATTCTAATTCACAAATTGTCTAATAAAGTGCTTGATTACCAGTGAATATTTTTATTTACAGGTTTATTAAATATTCATGTAGGTTTTATGTTCGCATAATTTTATTGGAATGTAGTGATGATGCAGGAGGCTAAAGAAATCTGACATCAACATTGCAATGGTACATTTTCTTAGTATTTTGCAGTCTCGATGTGTCATGTGGTCTCACTTAAAGATGCAGTCCTGTAATTTTTTTTTTGTTGACTATTGAATTTGTACCCGAAATGAAAGACTTCCATATGCTAAAGGAGTCTCTTCTCCCGGCGGTGTCTACAAAGTTGAAGCCTTCCAATGTCCTCTTCCCCCTCCTGTCTGTCAGCGGCTCTGACCAACGCTGTTTGTTTGCAAAGTGTAATTGTGTTTGTGTATGTCCTGCTGTGAGAGAAACTGGGACTCAATGAGGGACCGAAGTTCATTCAAAGGTTTCCTGCTGAGATGGAAATGAGCACCATCAGGCCAACACGTTCTGAGAAGCCGTCTAATCCGTACGCACACCAGTTGCCTTAAAGTGGAAAGGACTTTCAGCTACGCTACATCCCAGTTGAGCGTTGGAATTAAAATAATGTGTTGCTAATGACGCGGTTGCTTTGACCGTTACTATTCTAAGAGTAATAGAAGTAAAAATGCAGGATACGGTTGCTAAACCTTATGCCAGGCTTTGATAGCTAAGAAAATCAAGCTTCTTTCATCTTAAAAAATAAAATTTTTTTTTTGGGTGAACATTAAAAATCCACCACTGACGACGCAACAACCACGTAGATGAGTAAGACATTTTCTTGTGAAATATTTTAATGGCTGTTTAAAGTAAGTCCAAAGGGACACGGGTAAGTCTAAGTGCAAGAATATGGATAGGAAGAGAGATCTGGCCTTACACTTAAACATGGTGTGGAATAAATTAATTTCTTCAAGCACTATTAAGGTGAAAAGCACCTTAATAGTTTTATTAGGAATCTTGTACAGGATGAAAGCAAACAGAGTGCCAGAAGGCTCTGTCAGTGTCAGCTCTGACTTAAAGAGTTCAAAGCATGTCTTTTATACCCAACAACAGAAGAAGTCCAAAAGTATTTAAAAGACAGACTGTGAGAAGAAAGCTGATGTGAGGACTAGACTCATTACAGCTGCAGATCTCTGAACAGACATGACATAAACCATAAGTTCAGTCATGAAGCTTTAGAACCCAAAGTTCAAGACAGTCTCAAAACTTTAGCACAAGAATTCAAACTGTTGACTACAATGGACTTCACAGTGCAGTTTACTTTGCCTTATTTATCTTGAAACTAATTTTACTTTAGAATAACTAATGCTGTTTTTAAATTACTTAATTTTTGAAACAAACAAAAATAAATTCTCTCAACCTAATAATTTGTTGGGCAACTCCCGGTGACAAAACTTGTCATTAAGTGTTTCCAAAGACTTGCAATGAGCCTTATACATAGAGGAAGTTCTTTTTACCCCAGATTTATTAAAATGTCTTCACACCTTATGGTACCGAGTCACACCGGAGACCAAAATGGCAACATCTGTTACATTTTCAGCTGGTGTGGTTCGCTTCCACACTGCACTGAGTCAAAACCAAACCAAACCCTTTGTAAAACCTGTTCAAGTCCTCGCCTGAGGTGGCGCTGCACCAAGAACCACTAAAGGAAATGACATAGAAACCTCTGAAGAAGACACTGAAGAACTGAAGTACCTACATCGGTTCTGATTGACATGACGAAAATTGCATAATTTTTTTCGCAGAGAAACATCCGGCTCCTCTTCTTTACATCAGGTCCTGGTGGAACTGACTCGACAGAGCGCTGTACAAACTGTTGAGTGATTGGTCAGAAGTTTGTTGCCATGTTTTCTGTGGAAATGCGCTGTGGCAGCAATGTTCACGAAGTCCTTTTCACTCGTGTTATTTTTGATTAGCTGATCCCTATGGGTGTGATAAAAAGCAAAAGGAAAAAAGAAAACTAAATTGACAAACACTTTTTCAGTGCTCGACAAATCAGTGGAGGGGATGAATATTAGAACTGAAACATAAAAGAAGAACGAATTCCCATCCTGTAAATTCTGTATTAGAGATCAATGGTGTTTAGTAGCAGCTCATTAATTTCTTTTTCTTCGAAGATCACAGGCTTGATTCTCTCATTTCAGACATAATTGCTCGCCATTTTCTGTCTAATAAAGAAAATAGCACAATAAAGTACATCCACTCGTAATAGAAAGAATTGTCTTTTTTCTTTCCTTCCAGATTTTTTTTTTACATCCTTGAGGGTATTTGCTGCTTCAGTGGGTTCCTCTACTATTGCATTGTTCCTCTCTTGTCCTCTACGTGTTCTACAGAATCAGAAATGAAGGATTTTCAGATATTTCTCCTACCCTCAAACAACGGATGACAGCAAAATGCAAGTGGTGTAGTAATAATTCTGTCATGTGGGTCATGGTTGTCACCTCCAGCCATGTCTAAGGCAGATAAGGCCATGGAAAGGCTTTCTGTCTTTGTCGGAGCAAAAGTTTCCAAGGTCGCCACTGCAGACAATCGACAATTTGGTTTCAGTCTTTTTTTTTTTCTGGAAGAGCTGTAAACAAAAATAAATTTTAGGCTATAATGCAATGCTTGGATCAGTAATTTTCCTCGTCAGCCCTGTCGGTCACAGAGTTGTTTCTGCCCTGATTGTCCTGCTGTTTATGTTTAAACACACATGGGAACCCATGTGTGTTTTCTTTTTTGTAAGGTAGCTACTGCGCCTTATACAACTTTTAACATTTCATGTTAAAATTGTTTAACATGAAAGTAGTAGTTTATATCTACTCCCTGGGATGCTGGTCTACCAGTGAAGAGCGACAGAGACTTGCCTCTCTTTGCGTGTCGCAGGCACATGACCGTGTAACTAATACATGCTACTTATAGATAGTACATATCAACCATTTCTCTTAATAAAATCATTGGTCTCTTAAATGCTAACTGCAGCCTAGGCATGCTAGCCACTCAGACAAGTGAGCAGTCTGTTTCTCACTTGTCGCTCTGGTTGGTGTTGGCCTGTCAATCAGATCAGTGGCTGGTTTTCAGAATGGACAGACATAACCATCACTGCGTATGCAATGGCCGCCATACAAACCCAACTCCGACATGAAGGACGATGGCATTAAAATGTTTCAACCACCCTGGGTGAAAAACACTTCAGCTTGAAATCGCAGTTACAAGTGGAAGAAAATAACCTGCACAGGAAGTGGAGAAGTAGATGATCGAATAAAGGAGTTAAAGGAGCAGGTCTAATCTCAGGGACTTGGAAGAGGGGGAGTTAGAGAAAGACGAATTGAGTTAGAATGAGATAAGAATCGGGATAAAACGGATAAAGGATGACTTGGTAGGTGGACGGCTCCTTTGATGGATAATTGAAAGGATGAGGGAGAAAAGATAAAAGGAGGAGAGTAAGAAAGGTTGTAAGAGTAGAAAAAGTAGAGGAAGTTATTAACCAGATAAGTAGTAACAAATTCTTCATAAAGTGCTTTGATAAAACATAGGAGCATTTTGGGGTAATTGGCAAACTAAAGTGATATGACAAAAAAATCTTTTCCTGATAAATTACTCTGGTTTGGGTATTATGCAATGCAAATGCAAGACGCCACCCTGTACAATGTAGAGTCAGCTAAACATTTATGCAGGAATCTGTCTTGTAAAAGGAAGGCTAAAAGTAAAGCTGACTTGTTATTGATGGATTTGTTTATGTTCTGGATGAAGCCTGGTGCTCTGGGTTTCTAGCTTGATGAAAATGGCTTTTTGGCAGTGATGGCATCCTGATTTAAAGGCACTTTGTAACGTTGGCAGCAGATAAACTCATTATGTCGTGGCTGTGCAACATCTGTTTAAATAAGATAGAGTTCTACAATGATACAGCACACTTTTCAGGACAAAACCACTTTATGAAAGGTTGGCATGAGAAACTTTAACCATGTCAGAACAGGTGAGGTGATGGCTACGCAGCCTCTGGAACTATTACAAGTTCTAGCCATAAAGTAAAAAGGAGTTTCACAAGCTGGGTTTCTGTTGACCATATAATTGCACAATTTGACATTTCAAAAATAAATCTGCTTAGAAAGGAAAAACCAATTTCGAAGGAGTCTCTTGTTTACCAATAAAATGTTTTGATGTGATGATGAGGTTTTTTTTTTTGGCCAAATCAAAATTAGTTTATGCAGTGGAAGCAGTTTTTTTGCATCACATAGGTCAATTGATCAAAAACCAAATGTTGCCACTGGTGCAAGCCACAAAGAAGAATACAACAGGAAGTGCTTGGAGGATGATGGGATGGATTTTTAACGACTTATCATGTGAACCTAAAAGTATTTGTGTTAATATCAAAACCAATGATACTGGCATTGTATTTACTTGGTGTCAGATCAATACAAAAATATGCAGTACTACACACTTCTACTCCACGGTGTTATATTTCAGCCACCATTTTGAGCTCGCGGTGAAACCAATCTGAGCGCATGCACAGTATGAATTACTCACTGACAGAGATAACGCGACAATATGGAACTGATAATACTGCACAGCCGCACCTCAAAAAAAAGGCAAAACAGGAAGTCTGTGCAAACCAGCAGTCCATATACATCAGTTATAATTGGAGAAGAGGAAAATACCAATCAGCAGAGAAAGGAATAGAGGGAGAGAAAAGGTCACACAGAATGAAAGGGGGGAGTTAGGAAGAAAGGGAAGGGAGACGGGAAGCAAATGAGCAAGTGGAGGAAAGACATTCAGCAGGGAAGAGGATAATGTAGGAGGAGGAGAAGATGGAGGAGGAAGGTCAATGATGAAGTGGCAGACATGCTGCCAGACTCCCCACGGCTCTGAAACACTGAGTCACAGATTGATGTAGTGACTGGATGGGCAGAGTGGAAGATAAAAGAAGGGAGGAAAATGGAATAGATGGCACGGGGACAGGACGGGACAGAAGGTTGACTTATCGTTGTGTAGAGTCAGAGTCAGAAGCACTGGGGTCATCAATCAAAATGGGGTTCAAGACTACTGTAGGTGTTATTGTGATGATGAAAGCTCAGCCAAAAACACAATCTTCAACATAAAAGTCAACTGGCTTTCTGAAGAGAATTTCATTCTGCTTGTATTTTAGTGATCAACAGCCAACAACTTAATCGCCTCATGCAAGGAGAACGATGGACGGATGTATGCCAGAGCTTTACAAAGTGGCATTGTCAAAATAATAAAAATAAATAAATCCAGAATAAAACCAGGATGTTCACCAGATAAAAGAACTTCTCCGTCCATGACAACAAACCAGGGCCAAGTCACAGCAGGGGGCTTCCTACTAACTCCTTCGCAGGACTGTGGGTATTTGCTGTCCTAAACAGAGGAAATAAGATGTCACAGTTGGCAAAAAGAGCAACAAACATTTTTTTTTACTTTACATGTATTAACTGTTGCAAGTAAAAATGATTCTCTTCATTACACATGTACGCACTTTGCATTTCTTTGTCCCTTTTCTATTTTGCCTGCAAAGGAGTCACCTTCCTGTGCAGACTCATCTTCTCCGAAATGATCCTAATAACATAAAAAAAAAACAGGAATGAAGAGGGAAAAAAAAAACACAAAGACAATGAGTAAAAGAGGATGTTGCTCGGAAAAGCAGAGCCCGTGTCCCACATTCCAGCTTCATAACTAACTTCAGCTTCATCCTGACTTTTACTCTACAGAGACCTCTTGCAGTTTTATTTATCAATGTCTTAAACCCATATTGGAAAACTACAGTTTTCACACCACAATCCAAGTGGAACCATATTCCATTCAGATCGCAGGTTATGCAAGATGAATAAATGGATTCATTCTTGTACCTCCATGCCACAGAGTATTTTGCACCCGTAAAAAGGTGGCTGTCTAGATAAAAGCTTCGGTGTGCTAATTGTTCCCTAAAGAGAAGAAAGAAAAAAGCTTAGCGTAAAGATTTGAACTGCAAAGTTGTCCTGATAATCTCTGACAAAAAAAATGTACGCCAATGACAAAAGCATGGAACAAGCAGAAAATGGTGCAAATGGTAGAGAAACGCTGATTAATTGCCAGCTAATCATCACTTATTGTGATGTTAGCTCATATTAGCCACTGACTTGAGTACATCAATTACATAGAAACGTGACCAAACATAGCAACGTTGTGCATATATATAAAAAACATATATATGCACAATGCTGCCAGGAAAATTTAGTCCTCTCATATCTGCCGCTGGAGTTTTCCCGGCACGCAAAACGATTATCTCGCGTGGCCTCGTGTGATCTCCCGAGATCTCGCTCGTCGTCTTCAGCACAAGATAAGTCTGACTATAATGAATCATGTTATCTCAACATGTTTAAATTTCATAAATTTTAAGTTGTTGAATTTCTTGTTTATCCAACATGATTTTATCACGTTTTCGTTTGAAACATTAAATTATTGTGTTAAAAGTACATAATATTCTTTTCTTAATGTAATAACCCCATAGTTCATTTTGTGTCTGAAACCCAGCAATAAGGTTTCAAACTGTGTCAAATTCCTTCACTTTATATTTCAACAAAAATAGGTTTGGGTATAAAATTTTGTGACGTAAAATAGGAGTATTAAATTAGCTTAGCAACCGGGTTATTTCTTAAATCAAAAAAGTATCACAGATTATCCAAAATACACATGGTAGCCAAGTGGAGTCGTACTGCGACATGCAGTATCCTCGCAAATTATTCAAAGTAGGATCAGTTCATCCTTAGACACCAAGAATTACTTGGTTTTAAAATGAAAGATAACAGGCAACTACATCAGGCTTTAAACATCTAATAGTTCCCTACATCTAAATTGGTGTGAGCTGAGATTAAACAGGAAAAATATAATAATAGGACCCAAAACGATCAATCTTCTCTGAATCTAACACAGATGTATTTACATGGTGGAGCACAGAATTTGACTTACACCATTTGTTGTTGCCTCAAACCTTTTGGATCGCAGCCTTCACACATCAAAGCCGGTACAATGAAGCATTGCAGTGAAGTTGGCTTGGCTGAGTGTTCAAAGTGGAGTTTGATGATGACTATAGAATTGCCTCTGGTGTCGCACGACGTAAACTTAATACCATCCGCTTTTAAAAGGTGGTTAGTCAGACGTCACTGACAGAAAAATATCTTAAATTATGGTCACCATAGACATCAATGTGTTAGTATCCAAGTTGAACTCTGTAAATGCCCAGTGAATAGTTAAAATTCAGGAATACCTCTAAAATGTAAACGCGTATTTTTATAGTTCAGACACCAAATATACCTTTATATGCTTATATGCATCAATACTCACAGGGGCAGCAGTCTTAGCAATACCTCAGGAGCCAACATCCAGAGTTGTCCTTATCTCCGCTCTTGAGTGTACAGCCAATAAGCACCAAGAAAAGTTAATGGTGCTCCTGAATTGGCTGATTTGCAAACACCAGCCAATAGTGTATCAAGCAATAACACATCTAGGCATTTCAGCTTCCCAACTTCCATAAATAGATGATTCCTATCATTTCTGCATTCTGATGATTCTTCAAAGTCCAGTTATGAGGTCTGATCTTGGAGTTAATTTGCTTGGATGTCTACCACCCAGGAGAACTGGTAGCAGTCTGAAATGTAACTCTTTTCAATGCAGATGTCAATGGACTTTACATAAAACTCTTCTTAAATTGATGGAAAGAAACAGTTGGCATCTCTAAAGTCAGTGCACATGTCTTTCCGTCTTGGCAACGTTCAAACAAACCTGTATGTTAAATTTACAACACATTCACTATTTCTCCCTGTGTCTTGGAATCAACTGATCACCAGGTTTTGGACAACAATATCCCAACATTGAAAGTGTATGGTACAACTACAAACCTAGTAAGAAATGGTATCTGCCTGAACTGACAGGATGGACAAGGAACAGCATTAGTCAGAAGGGGTGTACTTTACAGATAAGTGGTCCCATGTTCAAACAGTTGTAATGAAATTTATGGTTTTGGTAAATCATGAAAATGCACATCACAGCGTAACTTAGATGTATTAAGCTGTGCATGTCCATTGAAAACCACATTTTCTTAGTGCAATCCAGTTATTGTGAAATCAAGAGCACACGTGAGATTACCAGATTTCACCCTTGAGACCGCCCTACATTTAATTATGCGGGTTAATGTGAATAACCTCTTCTCCTGGGCACAGTGTCAGTGCTTTAAAATCTGCTCATGTAATGGCAAACTCATGGATAAATGAAATGTTCACCGTATACCTCTGGAGTTTTTAACCTTTTGCAATATCCCTGCTGGCTGATGCCCTGTTGGCAGTATTAGTAACTATAGAAATATGTGTTTTCAAGTCATGGATCTGCTGTGGAGCTACATACATTTCCACGCTCAGTTCATTACTGATAACTCGGAACGTTTGTCTGGAAAATGTAGACACTCGTCATATAGCAATCAACAAACCATGTAGAGGAGGTGGCAAATGTGCTCTGATCAGATGAGACCAAAACAGACCCTCTTGAGCTGAAAACTAATACCGCACATGACCCAGAACACACCTTGTTGAACCATAGTGGTTACAGCATCATACTGTTTAATCATGGACTAAGAAGGTGTTGATTTTGGAAATACAGGGCAATCCTTGAAGAAAACCTAATGGAGTCTGCAAAGATTTGAAAGTAGGGTATAGGATAATCTTAGTGTGCACATACTCTGCAAAAAACGGGTGTATATTGTTAATATAAGGTTGTTTTTTGGTTTTTTACAACCAGACCTACAATGCTCAAATCATATTAACTTGTCAAAATGGCTTAGTCAAAGTCCAGCATTAAAGCCAACTGAGAATATGTGGAAAGACTAGACTAGTGCCTTCTTTCCTCTGAGTGGTTGGTCCGGTTTGGTACACTATTCTGTCTATGGAGAAAATGTCCCACACGACGACTCGTACAGGACCATTCCTGAGGCCCCTTCAGGAATGGCATGGTTAGCGCAATGCTACACGCACCACACAACCAAATCCATTGATTTGGAGAACAGAAGACCGTCACAGCTTTTTATTGCTCTATCACAATAAACCATCCAAATTCAATGGGTATAGGTTGTGATGAGAACGTCTTAGTTAAAACCATTTTAGAAACTTGAAGCCAATTTAACACTGTGAAAAACCAACAATTATTCCTATAAAGAATGTGAACAAATACCTGCCTACTTATTTGCTGTTAGTACTGTTGTACTTTGCAGATGTTTCCCCAAATGGCCTGGTATAATGTGTCTGTAATCAGAAACCACTCTTAATCGAACTGTCATCTCCATTGTTTAGTACATTCGTGTTTTACTTAGCATTCACCTTCCACACAGTGAAGAGTACCAGTTGCCATCACATAAGTGTCCAAAGCTCATTTAATACAGCAAGCGTTTAATCAGAGTGATTGGCAGGGTTCAACAGGGCAACACTGTTATACACAGTAAATAACAAGAGGGTCAGATGTTTAGCTAGTCCCTGACAGCTAAATGTTCCCTCACTGGATAAGCTGTGTTCATTCCTTTGCCTCAACAGCAACACTGAAAGCTCTCAAATAGTAAATACAGACTGTATTATCATTCAGAAAAACAACATATAGAGACTTTAGGGTTTAACATCGTCATCCTTGTACATATTTTAATTTTTCCCTATAATAAATGTTTCTGTCTTGTGTTTCAAAATGCTAACGACGAGCTGAATAGAAACGATCGACGTCGAGCATCACATGAGCAGGTCATGACTATCTGAACCCAACACTAACAAGGTTGGTTTTATCTTTGGAAAATTTGAATGGTGTGCGGTGTACATACACTGACAGAACTCTTAAGGTTGATTGAAAGACTTTACTTGATGGTGAGTTGCCTTAAAACTCTGCTGTGATAACATAGAAGCAACAATCTCGGTGTTTGCCATTTAAGACTCCATGGTTAATCTTTAACCAAGTCAGTAGGATCTTCCTAACCCTGCTTGATTTAATACTTTGTTAATTTTACTTAATAGGTAAGCTGAATTAAAGGACATACCTGTAATTATTAAAGGATATCTTTGATTTGATTTGTTTGAACTATTTTAATAAGTCAGTTTCCTACCTGCCCTACAATGGGCATAATGGATCCTGCCTCTGAAATACTTAACACGCTACATGTAAAACAGAAATATGAAACCATAACACAAAGTAACGGGAGTCATTTATAACAAAGATTCTTTAGTTTAAGATGATGTGAGGTGACATTTAGTAGACGGTTTCCTGACCAGAGAGAACCCAATCTGATCGTTTGCTATTAGCTACTGGACATTGAGGACAGAAACCAAGCGTCTGTGGGGATTTGGACCAGAACCACAGCCAGAAAAGAAGCTACTGTGTCATATTGTACTTAGTTTATTGTGGGAAGACAAGGTAGCTGAACAAGGATCCCACATTTTTCCCTTCCAGCGTCTTCTGCTAGCTCCTTCATTCTAGAATGAGAAAGGTGAACAGGCCTCTCCGAGAAGCTCTTGATGCTTTGGGCAGTTCTCCACTGCTGACATTTGATCAATGTTGCTCTCTGTGTGGAGCTGCTGCAGAAAGCATGTGTTGGAAGCAGTCAGGGCAGATGGGGTTGGCAGTGTCAGAAAAAAAAACAACCCTTCCATCAGAGTCTGTCCTTGTGGGCTTTTGCTATTTACTCTCACTACTGTAATGGAATGCTGTTTGGTGTCAGCAATCCAATTTTTCCTTAAAGAAGCATTAAGTAATCCATCACTTTAATCAACCTCTATCAGCCACCTAGAGAACGCACAGGCATCAATAGGAGCTCGGCTGAGCTTTCACTGCTCTGTAATTGACGCTTGTACTAATGCTGCGTTGCTACAACAGAGAGAAGAACCACTGTAGGTAATGAAAGCAGAGACACTCACCCGGCCTGATTCCCCAAAGGACTCAATTTGATTTTTGTTTGGAAAACACAAAAGCAGAGGTCTATTGTACAAATCCACTGCATTTGTACAGCCAACCAAAGAGAACCCACCTATGGTTCACAGTCTGTCCAGCGCTTTACCAAGTCCAAGGACTCCAAAGCACTTTACACTACAATCAGTCTTTGGTCCACTCATACTCTGATGGTGGTGAGCTACCTTGTAACTGACAGAAGTGAAGCTACCATTCAATAAGCACCACTGGACACCATGGCAAAGTGACTGAACTGGGTTCGACCCAGTAGCCCACTGGTCACAGGGGTTGCCTCCTGAACCACTGCTCCCCATGGCTACATTTCATGTGTATATTTGTCCAAGTGGGCTCTTTTTTATCAAAGACCAGATCTGTTTGCAACATGTTTTTTCCTCAGTTTTTATAGCTTTTTGACAGTACAAATATGAGAAACTGAAAATGAACCTTCAGAACCATGGGCTTGGACCTCTGCTTTGTGGTACAATATTCACAGATGTTTCTGTGGGATGTAACTCCAAATTATTTGAGGGAAATCCGCCTATCTGTGGAATTTTCAAGATATTGATTGTCCTTGGTGTTGATTGGCTGTAGTTGTTAAGCCCTCAAAGCATTTAGAAGTAATTTCCTCCTGACAAATGGATTAAAAATAAATCAGTATTATCCTCAGTTATTAGATTAAAATGCAAACTTTTGGTACCATTGTAAAAGTAAGACATCAAAGAATGGTTTCCTAGTGTCAGCACTGTTGTTGTCTGCTTGATTTATTAGTGATAAAATATCCTCGCCAATTTTTTTCTATATAAACATTTCAGAACACTACAAAAATCCAACTGAAAACACAAAAAAGTAGCTTAGACTTTAAATTTACATATTGTCTAAAAATTCACCAAATTGGGAGTGAAACATTTTTTGTTACAGATGTTTTAATGGGAAACGTACCAAGCGGAGAGGAAAATGGGTATTTTGCCTCTTCCGCTTGCCTGCATTTTGAAAAGTATGTAGCTGTTCACAACCGAAATATCAATAACAGTAAAAAAAACAAAAAAGGTCTTATACAACTTCATGGCTTTTACTCTAACGGAGTAATATTGAATGAGGGCATCTGACAAATCCACTCCTCCCATGAATTTATTAATCTTTCACTGAGTCTGGCACACTAATGTCCTTCACCACCCACTGCCCTGCCGCTGTCACTCTCCTCCAGAGTGTCTCCGCTATGAGCTTTGTGAAAGGAACTTCATATTGTTACTTCCTTAGTGTCCTTCGACTTCATGAAGAGGAGTCGGTCTTGATGAAGTCACCTCATTTCTCCCCTCTGAGCAGATCTCAGAAGGGTTTTCAGTGTTGTTTTTGTAAATCCCACACGCGTTTGCTGGATGGTGCCACAGGCAGCTGTATCATTTGCAGACAGTTTTCGAAGTAAATAAGGGCTAGAGCAAAAATGATCTACATGCATCTAGATGATCTAGATGCTAACGCTGTCCAAAGTCCATCAGGTCCTTGACAGAGATGATGCTGAGGTCGTCTTGTTGAAATCCACCAGTCTTTCCCTGGTGGATAAATAAAATTCCACATAGAGCCACTCCTTGAAGTTTGTATCCAAACCTGGTCGGTTTGTCTTTCATAAATTGCCGGATTCCAATTCTGGCTTTACCAGCCACCATACCTTCATCAATACAAATTTCTCTCTCTGGCTTAATAAGAGACTTACAAGCAACTTTGCTTGTAAGTCGTGATGCCGGACATGTGGTGGTCGAGCACGTATACAGGTTATTTGCATAATGTGTATTCTAAAATACTGACATATCTGAAGGGCCTTTAAATCTGATCAGCTCTTTTTAAATAGCTGTAAAACCATAACATTTAATGCAAAACTTGCATGCGGGATTGTTTTTGAAATATTAAAGCCTCTTCTTGTGGGCAAGTAAAAAAAAAAAAGTCCCGGGTACAGGTTGTTTACCTGTAGGGCCCGAAAAGACGTGATTGGTCAACCCACCAGTGGGTTGGTCGGGTGCAAGAAGATTTATTAAGCAGAAATAGGGAAGACCGCCGAGGAGAGCTTCTGTGGTGTTGCTAAGTTGGTTCCCTCCGTGTCCTAATGACTAATAGGAAATATTCTGACATTTTTATAAACATATCGGTGCCCCTAAATAAAAATACTTTCACCTGAATCATGTGAACGTTGTATGAGAATAAAGTAATATCACAAAAATAAAGCCATACAAGAATAAAATCAAAATAATACAATAATAAATTTGTAGTACTTCGAGTATGAATTTATATTACAACTTTTTTTTTCATAATTTACAACTTTATTTCAGTAATACTATGACTTTATTCTCATAATTGTATTTTTTTTTTTTTTTCTTAGTATGTCCCTAATCCTCTGTTGCACTTCGGGAGTAAATACATTTCAAAAGTTGGCAAAAAACACAACACACAGTTGGAACAATTTTTCTTCATCAGAATATTTAGATAAATGTCCCAATTAATTTCAGGAATTTACATTGTTGTCTTGTTGAAAATAAATATGACTATTACATGAACACTTACTTCCAAATGAGCGGGTTCTCCACCATTGGCCACCATTATGTTTTCTGATCCGGTTAACAAAACGATAAAACGAATCATGTGACCTAGACGCCATTACCAAACAACTCTTTTGATAAATGCTAAACTGATTAGTGAAGATATCCCAGCACAACCCTTACAAAAAAAATGTTGTAAAGGTTGTGAAAAGAGTAGCGTGTGAATGCTTTAGCTAATGAGTGGAGCACTGGTCACTGGATCACCATTATGGAGAACACTATTGGCCCGCAGCTGGTGTTTTATTCCTAATATTTGAGCAGAGTAATACGCTGTGTGCACACGGCAAACCAAGCGGACTCCCTGCAGTTGCAGCTGTTTGCTTTGCTGCCGTCTCTGGTCGCAGTTCTGAGGTCAGACATTCAGCCTGCTGGGATGCTGCTCACATATGCTCTCTCTCTCTGCAAAACAGTGATGTCAACAACCTGTTTATCTGCAGACTGAGCAACAAATGTTGCTCAGCATTTTTCCCTGGTAGCAATTTCACAATTAGAAAATAAATTTACATAATGAAAATACTTATTTTGAAATAACTCAGGTGTTTTTTTTTTATTAAAAAAGTTTTGGCACTTGAATGAGGTGGGTTGTGGTATGGCTGGCACAAAGCACAAAGAAAAAGACACAATATCCTCCATATATTTGGAGGATGATCGTGTGGCGTGATTTTTAATGTCTTATTGGGTGAACAGACTTATTTACATGTGATTTTAATTGTGTATCTTCAATGGAACACTGCAATTGTGAATTTGTTGGAATATTGACAAGGTTTTGTGCATATTTCCAATGCAAGCACAGCTAATAAAGGCTCGGGTTCTTTTTCTTCTTGAACTTTTTCACCAAATCTTTCTTTTGATGAAAAGTTTGTAATAGTCAACTGGGTTTTTTTGATGCATTTTATGAGGCATAGCGTTAGAAAACATTGATGAAAATTTGAAATAGGTTCCTCAATTTCACAAAAACCCCATGCTTGCTGGAGTTGGTTTATGGTGCGTTAGACCACTGAAGGGGAGATGAAAACAAATTTGCCGAATAAGTTTTGACGAAGCATACGTTCCAATCCGCTGGTGGGTGAGTGCCTTGCCAGAGTAACAGATTTCTAAACATTTTAAGTTCAGACCTCCAGTTCACAGGGGAGGACTCTCTCCATATTTTCTGAGCTGTGTGGTCCATGTTTAGTACATCCACATGGAGCATCAATATCTGATGAAATCACTCTTTCCAGAGCCTGGCTGATTCGCTCCAAACCAGTAGATGGAAACCCACCTAATTCTCGCTTTCTTTTTAACAACATTTTAAAGGTTCGCTCAAAATTCACATGACAGCTATGACCTGTGACTACTGACTTCAAATTTTCGTTATTTATTCCATTAATTACTTAATCATTGGATGCTGCATTTTTGTTTTTCATTTTGAGTATTTTCAAAGTAAAAATAGTATTTCAGCAACATCTGATTATGTTGGAACCGTGGTAGATGCTCCATCAGTCAGTATCAACATCAGTCATTGAACTGTAGAAGAAAATGGCAAACCATACAGAAACTGAAGCAAAAAAAAATATAGGGCAGGTTATAAGAGTCAGAGCTTTAAAAAACAACATATGGAAACACAGCTGCTCTGCAGAACGAAAGCAGCTTTTCTCCCGAGTGGCTGCAGAGACATAAAGCCTGTTAGAAATATATACACCAGGGAGTATACTGGGCAGCCTGGAGAGCTTTCAACAGGTTCTGATAATTAGCTTGGAATAGGTGTTTGATGCAGAAAATGTACACTTTATTTTTAACACTTGCCTTGAAGTCTAAAATGTCAGATATTTTAATATTTTAGATATTAGCAGGTGTAAATGATGTCTTCATAGCCAGCCATAATTTCATAGAAACTGTTAGTTATTGTTGCTGTTATGCGTTGCCAGAAAGTAATACAGGATATTAACTTCAATGTTAAAGGCATGAATATAATACCTTTGGGCTTTCAATTATTCATTTAAATTGGTCTCCCCCCCCCAAACTGTTTTTCTTAAGCAAAACAAATTCAATGCATAATTGTAAACACATTGTTTTTTTCCCTTTCATCCAGGGTTAAAACTCATACATGCAGATTCAGATATGTACAGATACCCCCCATTAACATTTGATTTAAAGTCCCTTAGCACATTGCACCATGACCACATTCTTTTTGTCAGCAACTATCTGACATAATCTATCCATGCCAAAAAGAGTTTAAACATGCATTTAGGATTCTTGCCCTCCTGAAACTATCAGTTGTGTTAAAATATCAATATTCTGACAGAAATTACTAACCATATACCTTTTGGAGAAAGTTATTTTAGGGAACACAAAGTAATTGTGTGTATGGTTACAATGACAGGAAGAAAAACCCTACCTAACCATTACCAGTACACGCCTAGCCCTAAACCCAATCCTAAAACTGGCCCCTAATACCTAAACAGCACATTTCTCATGGGTTCCCATAAGGAGCTGTGAGTCCTCAAAATGTGTGTATTGGAGAAATGAGCCTTACAATGTGAGAAATGTGTGTGCACAACACACAATCATTTCTCACTGTACTAATGTGGACTTGCATTGACTTTCATTACTCATAGAGCCTAACCCTGACCTTTTCTCTAAACCTTAATATCTGAACTCCTAACTTAGTTTACAGCTTAATCCTAAACCTAACCCATAAATTGTTTTCCCATTGTGTGAACCAGATAAAATGTCCCCACAACACCAGCTTCATGCCAACTTTTATCCTTACAAGTACATGCAATCACACACACTGTTGTGAAAACTGGCATAAATTGGTGAGATCTTTCCAGGTATGCAGAAAACAGATCATAAGGCCTGGGGGAAATAAATAATCTTGTTTTTGATTTATCGACGATTATGAAATATATAATCTTGTGTTTTGTTGAAGAATATGAAATTAATGTTTTGATTTACTGATGAGTAAAATGATTTACTGATGATTAAAATGATTTACTGATGATTAAGAATAAGTATTAAAGTTTGAAATAATGACATATGATTAAAGGAATAAATAAAACAATGAATTGAAAGATTAGTAATGGAATTAAACTCAGATTATTTCAGAATTGAAATAAAAATGATTAATGATGATTATACAGTAAATTGAACTGCAACTGAAGTAATCGTGCATTGTGTGAAGTACATTGGCATGTAATTCTCAAACTGTGTTATAATTCGAGCAGAGGACAGGGCCAGTAAAGGGTCTGCTGAGCAGGGGGACAGGGGAACGCCAAACAGGAACTTGAGATTCTTCTCCGAACCAAATTAAGGAAATTAATCCAGATGGCCAGTGGATAAACAACAAAAAACGGAGAAGTGAGTAAGGCATTGACCGAAGTGGAAAGATCTGGTACTTTTCACTAAACCATCACGTAAACCATCTAACCCATACACAACAATGAAATAAGATAGTATAAAAACCCATGAAAAGAGGAACAAGTTGTTCTTAGTCTCCGGTGCTGAAGTCAAGCCAACATGAAGATCAGCAGAGGACCGCACCCTGGAGCCACGGGGAAGTGAAGACTTCGCACTGCTAGAGGGGGACAGGACCAATCAGCCCTCAACCCTGGTTCCTGATTCGACTGCTGCTCTGTGGTCGACCCAAAGATCTCAAGGCTGCTGCAGCAGACTTGGTGGATGGACAAAGATCACTTAGTGATAAAGAACTGAGTCTCCGGAGGCCTAAACCAGTTCTGCTTTGCCCCCGTTCAGAAAAGGATTTTGCCGTGCAAAGACAAATCAAGGACATCAAAGCCTTCTGTTGCCAAGATCATTCACCATCTTGGTGTGAGTCGAATTGCATCCCAAAGGCTCGCTCAGTTAATTAGTGACACAGTTTAGGGAAAGGTGATAGCAAGTAGTGAGTTCGATTTTTATTATTTTGTGTCAGTTTTTTTATTTTCAAATTAATTAAATCTGTTGTTGCTTACCCCTGCTAATGCTTGCTAAATAAAGATTCATTAAAATTCTAATTGAGATTTGTGGACAGTCAAATTAATTGAGTCATTTACTGAGTATGGTTTTTCTATTTAATGTAAAATCCCTGAGCATGATTCTAAAAATGTGGTGGTTTCATATATCTCTTTAGTGTTGATAAAATAATGACCTTGGGGCTCATGTTGAGCCACTAAAAATTGTCTAGTCGGTAACAAGTGCTTGTTGTTAATAGAGAGAGAGCTACAGTTATTAACTGAAAAGGGTCATAACTTTTGGAATGAAGGTAGTTAAAGCTAGATGAGTCTCTCTCAATACCAGCTTGAATAGATTATCTTTGCTAGACTTGTCTCGGAGTTAGACTCGAGGGTTTAGAGATATTCCGGACCCATTAGACAGAGCTGGTCAGTAGTCAGTCCATGGGAGTCGAGAGGTTTAGGGCGGGGGTGGCTATTGTGCAATAACAACACACACACATGCACACACCAAGTACACACCAGAAATATGGAAATATAAAACACAGATAAAAATTCCTCTTATTTTCTATTCATTGATCCAGATGATTCAGTCTCATCAATACACACAATACAACCGAGGCACAAACTGTGAGGCAGCAAGCTTTTTTCAAGTAATCTGAGGCAGAGCTGATAGCAGCTTCCAGTAAATTTGATTCACAGCAGCCCTTGTTTCAAGATGCACTTCACTGAACTGTTTCACGTTTGCTTCAAAACTCCATTTAGAAAGTTCAGCCTGCTTCAGATTTTCTTTCTTCTCTGTCAATGACCTTCAAGGATGCTTTGATAGACCACAGTGGCTTGTGAAGGAGAAATCATTTCGAGTGAATTGTGAACTAAACAAGATAAGATCAGCCTTGTTGTACCCAGGAGGAAAATTGTCTTTTGCTCTACGAGCCCGTTTCTCCCACAGGGACAGGACAACTCATCATATGTCGTCTCCCATCAAGGAGCCTGTGCCGAAGTTTAATGTCTGACTCTGAATTCAGAGCAAACAGAAGCTGTGGATCATAGAGAAAAGGAAAGGCATAGCTGAAGTCTATTAGTCTACTGTTTATAGTCTCAGCTCTCCTTAAAAGCATGTTTACCATATGATGGAATGTGATAATTCAAGACATTTAATATTTTTATAAAGTGTACAAAAGCTTGAGGAAAGCTGTTTTATGTTTTTAAAAAGCAAGTCCATGTTATAAATCAAACTAATTCAAATAAGCTCGACCAGTGGGTGGGACTAGAGGTCAAATATCAACCTTGAATTTTACCCATTGCAGTGTTCCTCATTTGGACTTTGTAAGGGTTCATCAAACATGGGACATACAAAAATGAGAGGAAATAATATTCTCTGAAGACAAATGTACCTAGATGGTCTTATCAGGTTTTACTACCATGACAAAAAAATCCCAAATGCTTGACATGGCCATTGTAACATCTCTAGCCTGGCTTTAACCTTCCTATGTAATTCTAATCAATTATCATCTCCTTTCAGTCTGGGATCTCTCCTTTGAGGTCAATTTGTCAAGATTAATTTCATCCTGAAAAATCAATGAACAGAAGGAGGAGCTGTGAATTATGATGTTGTTTCTCTCTACTATTTTAGGATTGTAATCTGTCTGTTGCGTGGTTTAGCAATGGCAGTGGAGGAAATGAACAAAGCCGTTCAGTCCTTGTTGGCCATGCTTCCAAATGTTGAGCAATTAATAGTCAGAGCAAGAGGAATGTTTGAGACATTTTATTGCTGGCTAAGATGTTGTTTCGGCACAATATTTCTCACTTCACAGTATAGGATAGTTGTTTACCGGTAAAGTTCCTAGCACAGCTTCTTTCACAATCAAGCTGGCACATTACATAAGTCATGGCTAAACGTTAGCGAAAGTCAGATCCAATCATTTCAAACCTTAGCAGAGTCCAAGCCTCCAGCTAGCAGTCATTTCTAACCAAATGTCCAAATCCTCTGAACGAAGCAAAGTGTGGAACCTGGGGCTGGTTTTTAATATCCCATTGTAAACATTTGAGACCACAGTCAGCCGCTAAAATCCACCAGTAGTTGAGCTAAGAAGCTTGCATCTGCAGTCTTCCTTATTTCCACTCGTGGGAGTTACAGCCTATCACTGTCAAAGAAACTGAATGGTGATCCTGAATTGGCTGCTTTACAAACATCAGCCAGTAGTATGTCGAGATGTTGCATTTCCATTCAAATATTTTAGAAAAAAAAAAATCAGCGCATAGGTGAATTTTTCACTAATAATTTGGAGTTACAGTTCATTGAATAGGTGAATCCGTGAACAGTGACCCACAGTCAGAGGTCAACTATAAATCAGTTTCTTGGGTCACGTTGGTCTTGAACTTCCAATCAGCTCATGACCAGCATCCTTGAGATTAGATGTTTTCAGGAAATTGCATTTTGTGTCACTCATTTTATTCATTTGCTTGTATTCTGAAGGTCAATTACAACCTGGTCAAGATCAGGCAGCACCAAAAAAGACTTGTAACTTTTTCCAAAGTTTGACCAGCAGTGTATTACTGTGGCCACATGAATATTTATGTATATTTGAGCCTTTGTGTCTAATTTGAACCTGGTGTGTATTGGACAAAAAACAATTGGTGCTTTTAAAATTGATGGGTAATGCACAAAGACACCTGAATCAGTAAAACACCAAAAAAAAAAAAATAGACCACATACAATAATTAAGTAACAACGTTATTGGAGGGTGAAACAATCCTGTAAAAACAGTCAGTGTAGTGCCTGCCAATTACAAATAAATTGAGCTGTGAAATTGGATGCAAATAGAGAAACAGCCTGATGAACATTTGTGTAAATGATCAACTTTGTGTTTGTTTTTGTAATTACATTGTTTCTGATAACAAAAACAGGTCCAAATTTTATCATTAACCTTAACTTCATTTCATCACTGGAGAAAAAAATGCAATTTATTCATTATAGGAAACAAAACAAAAGGGAAAAACAGAAAATGATGACAAATTAAACCTAATGACCAAAAATACCTCAAAATAAATAACTAGAATTATGAAATACAAAAAAAGGCTCAAAATACATGTTGATCCCAATATTTTGTTCCAGACGCAATAAATCTGGGAGCCATTTCCTTTTGTGTAAATATTACAGACAGAATATAACAAACCCACTCAGCAGCAAGTTACTGTTCCTCTAATAGCAAGCAGAGGGAATAAGCCTGGTGTTATCAATAAGTCCGTCAGGCATTAATTCAGCACCTTGCAGTTGTTTTTGCTGAATTCTAGTGCAGGTATGAGGAAGGCAGAGATTGTACATAAGGATACACACAGAGTGTGTGTGAGGAGCTGAGAAGTTCTCTCTTTCTCCGACAGAACAAAGGTCTCGGCAGAGGGAGGAGCTCCGCTAAATTCTAATCTGTGAACGGTTTGTCGATAAAGCCGCTGGCGCTTTCCCAGCAGTCTGCTCTCAGCACTGTTCTTTAGGCAAACACACACGCACGCACGCACACCCCCACAGCATACTTCGGTTTTCCTCGTCTTCCTGCTCATGCGGAAGAGAAGGGGGGTTTGTTGCACCAATGCTTGTTGGATAATTTGTTTATGCATTTTCACATGGTGCCATATTTATTAGGAAAACTTTCTGTACAAATAGCTATCATAATAATCATAATTTTAAATTTGTTTTACCTCACATTTTTATTTATTTTAACTGATTTGGTATGCTCGTTTGCACTAATTACGGATGTTGGTAGATATTTTTTAATGTGAAGCACATTTGTATTATTATTTTGATATCTCTCTGCATTGTATAATCTAGAACCAATCAAGTTATGACTACAGAAACAGGAATAGAAAGGACCTTGGTTGGAAGAGGATCAGCGAGGAAGCTGGAATGTTGGGTAAGTTAGAACTTAAATATTTCTGTTGGGATCTGGGTTTTTCCTGTGTTTCTTTCAGTTTCTCTGTGTGTTTAGTTAGGTTCTGTCTCTGTGTTTCTCCGTGATGTCCTGTCTCTCCCTGTGATTGCCTCCCAGGTGTGTCTCATTCTGTGATTACCCTCCCTGTGTATTTAAGCCCACCTGTTGTCTTTGTCTCTTGTCGGGTCCTCGTCGTTGTGCGTCTATTGTTGTCCTTGCCCGAGCTCCTTGTGCTCCGTGTATTCCTGGACGTTTCATTAAATTATTTTCTACTATGGCTACTTGGGCTCCTTGGCGTCTCCCTCACCTCACCACCACTCCGCAAATATGACAATTTCCCTGCGTTATACACATTATTTAGATGAAATATGCAGGAGACGATGAAAGAGTTTGAGAGATTATGTGCTTCGGGCACATTAATTATTTTTGTTTATTCTTTCTAGTTTTTGTATAAACTTTAGTTGAATTATTTAATATATTTTGGCGTTCGGATAATTTATTATTTCCGGTAAGTAATTTGATTA
>CAEGAE010065768.1:0-100019 GCA_903067095.1 Girardinus metallicus | reverse complement strand
AAAAATACAGAAAAAAAAATAGAAATGGAACAAACAAAAAAAAAAAAAAAAAAAAAAAAAAAAAAAAAAAAAAAAGGTTGTACATGAAATACTATCATTAAACCTAGAATAAATGTAAAACCAATTAGAGAAGCAGATAATAACCTGGTGGCTTTCAGGAAACTAAGGAGTCAAAATTGAACACTAAAAACAAAAAACAACAGTAAAATTGGAAAAAACCTTTTCTTTATCCAATTATTCTTGACTGGGGTCAGAATTTGGCCTAAACGACATTACTCTATGGATACATACTGTCGTGTATCCACAGTTAAGGCTGTTGGTACTGATGAGTTGGTGTGGCGCAGGTTTCATCTTTTCCCCTGTGGTTAAGAACCAAACAACCCATGTTTGCGATCTGGATGTTGGAATCTCTTCCTCACTTATTATCTGAGCTTTAGTTAAATGTCAGCCTATCTGAGTACTGTTGCTGACCATGTCCGTCCCTTTAGAATTACGGTGTTCCCATATTCCAATGCTTAATTTCTCCAGGACAACGCACCATGTCACAAAGCTCAAACCTGGCTTCTTAAACATGAAAATTACTACTTGAATGTTCTCCAATGGCCTCCAGAGTGAGCAGATGTCAATTCAATAGAGCAACTTGAAAGAGCCAACAAATCTGCAGCAATTATGTGATGCCATCATTTTTGACCAAATTGTCTGTAGAAGGTCTTAGACACTTAGAACTGGGGAACTTATGAAGGCAAACACATACCAGCAAGGTGTACCTAACAAAGTGACCAGTGAGTATAGCAGGTATCCTAGTCTCCTCACACCTTCTGGGAGAAAATTAAACAAGACAGACGTATAATCGCCAGACTGTTGTCCTATAAACCCACAATTGGGCCACAGGTGGCAAGGGGAAAAGGACAGACAGCAACAGCTGAAGGAGGAGTGAGATAGTGAGGAATAATCAAAACAGAGGGCAGATGGGAGAGGAAAAACAACTGAAAAACAGAGATGCATAGGCTATAGGAATATTGCTTTTTTTCCCCCCCCGTCCTGTTTTGTTTTTTTTACATCAGCTGTCAAGCAGGACAAACACACCCACACGGTGAGTTGTGACACATGGGTGTGTCGCGTTCGGCCCACTTTCAGATCCTGTGAGTGTCTGGTTTTCCTGGCCCTAATCCTCTCACTGAGGCTGACACGATTCCTCTCCACCTCCACAAAGTGGACTTTTCCCCCCCTCTATCGCTCTTTTCTACTTTTACATGATAAGTTAAGGTTAATGGAGGACAAGCAAAAGATGCAAAGATTGATTTCTCAAGCGGTTTGAAATGCCTTCATTCTTTTTGACAATTACAGCTGAGAGTTGCCGCAGCCAGTGGACTCAGATAGAGATTAGGAGGCAAAACAGAAAGAGGCTGCAGAGAAGCACAATTAAACAAGTGACATTTTAAATGTTGAGATCAGGAATTGAAATGGACAGCAATCGACAAACGTTAAGCTAAACTGTGAATCTGATTAAAATGTTTGCACAGTGACACCAAATATTTAACCTAAGTACCTGATGTCCAGTGATTTCCACCAAGAAACATGGTGGGATTATGAAGAGCTATTATCTGCTAATAGCTCTTCATAATCCCTCAGACATGCGTACACTGTATGCTGGCAAGTTTTAATGAATGACAAGTGTGAAAATTTGTCTGCTAAAAAACAAAGCTCATTATACAACATCTTGCAAAAGTATTCACATCCCTCAAACATTTTCCCTCTGTTACTTTACAGCCTTGGAATAATTCTAGCGGGATTTTATATGAGAAACTAGTACAAATAGTGCAATGTGAAAACAAAATATTTGAAAATACACATACACTGAAATATACAACATATTTTTTTCAGCCATTCAAGAACTTGTTTTTGTTTTTTGGCATCGCTTTGCATTTCTACAGGACTTTTGCCCATTTCACTTTGCAAGTACCTCAAAATCAGTCACACTACAGAGAGCATTTGCGAACATCAGTGTTTCAAGTATTTGTACAAATTCTGTATTGGATTAGGTCTGGACTTTGACCAGGGTGTTCCAAAAAACAACATGCTTTGATTTAAACCTTCCCACTGTGGCCGTCATCCTGCTGTGTGGTGACCATCGCCTCAGCGTCGAAGGTTTTGCTGCATCTAACAGGTTTTCTTCCCGGACTCTCCCACATTAACCTCCCTCTGGCCTCCCATTAGCTTTGCCATCCTGTCTATTCACATGAAAAGAATCCCAACAGCTGCCACTACCACGCTTCACTCTGGGGATGACATGTTCAGTGTCAAATAGTGCTACATCCAGTGTTGGTATGTATGTCAAAAAATACAATTTTGATATTTTCTGAGCAGAGCATATTTCAGAGGTTTTGACTGCTAATGCCAGTCAAAACCTCAATGCAACCTTATTTTTCACATTCTTTCAGAAAAGCCAAACCTGTTGAGTGTATGACTAATAGTTGTCAGTTCAGGTGGCCATAGATTTAAAGATGTTCCATACGTCTTTCATTTGTGGAGGGGAGAGTGTACCATATGAAGCCTTCAGAGAATACTCATAATTCTGTGATTAAATTATACATTTTTGATAATTAGTTGACTTTTTAAGATGTCAGTGGAATTTATTTATGGGTTTCAGAACTTACATTCATGCCACTTATCATTTTCATTCCATTTGGTTCTTCACATGAAAATCTAATAAAACAATGAAGATTATAGCATAACCAAATGTGAAGTGACTACTTTCGCAGGTCTTTGTATGAGCTCAAAGGCAATTGCAGGGGTAATTTGCATGCCAAATTTATTATATCGTAAAGTTGGTGAAGAGAAGTGAAAAGATAACACTTAAGTTTCAACACACTTAGACACAGAGTATACAGTAAGATTCAAATGTGTCATGTTTAAATAACCAGCCCCAGATTTAAGTTATTCTTTGGATAGCCGTGAACAAAATTCAAATACTGTCAATCAATTGCTCTGGGTAAAGTGCAAGAAGTGAGAAAGAGCGTGCTCCAGGGGGATTTGGAGGGAGGGGGAAAAAAAAAAGATTGCAGAGAAAAGAAACTGCAGAGAACCAGCTGTGGCGATCAGCAGTATGACCATAGCCATAAAATTAGATTAACTGAATTAGAGGGATTAGGCTGAATGCAGCTAGAGATGGAGTTGGTGCCTGTAAGGAGGGGTGGGGGGGAAGGACGATATATGAGAGCAAATGAGAGGGAGAAGGAAAAGGAAACTTTCTTTGGGAGTGGAGCAGAAAAGTCATATTGCAGCAGAGAGAGGGGCAGAGGGAGGAGACAGCTCAGCAGATTTAGCTATCTGGTGGAACTTTTAGGGACTGGCACTAAAGCGAGCAGTTGATGCTATCAGTTAGTGCACACTCCCACTTGGATTCCTGAGCTCCATATAACTCATCTTAAGCTGCAGCGCCCCTCAGTGGTGGACTCCAGGAACTACTCAACATCGCTGGTCAAGAAAAAAAAAAAAAAAACATCCGTTTGGATGGCAAATGCCATCCAAACGGATGGCATTTGCTGGAAATCCTTGAAACTATGTATGTGACATTAAATATGCAACAACATTAAGAGCCATTGTAATCTCCTTAATCCAAGAGAATTTGTGAAGAATTAGACGTGTGTGGCTGAGACTCTCTCTCCTCTGTACAGGTGGGAGAACAAGAGATCTAAGCAGAGGAGATGGTGGCTTAATCAATCCGATTAATTCATGCTAATTGCTGCCCTCTGGTGTTAGTTCCACGCTTGTTGTTACTTTGCTGATGCACACGTTTTTTTTTTTTCCTCACGGCGCCGTTTTTCCGGAAGATAAATCTCTCAAGTCCAAAGAGAAACGGATACAAACTCATGCTGCTTGCAGATCCAGACTACAGTAACCTCCGCCTGAGACAAAGCACAGTGAAAATAACTAATCGTGTCTTACTGACCCCCACAAACTCCCACCACCCATGGTCCTCTATCGGAATATGCAACATATTAAGCAGGCTGCAGTGATGGATCATAGACAAACAGGAAGTGACAGGTTTTGTTATGAACTCTCCCTCCTGCATATTCTAGTGTAATTTAGAGGCTTTGCACAGCACGCACTGCAAACCTGAAGGGCGTTGTCTGCATACTGATATCCTGCTCACAGGACTGGAGGAAACAAGGGTATTAAAGGCTCTTCTAAAGAAATGTCTTCAAAAGACAAATGCACTCAATGAGAGGGAGGCTGAGTCAAACTGACGCAAACTCTGATTTTAAAAGCAGCATCTGAGGGAAACCTTATGTTTGCCATCCATTACCTCAGGTTATAGTTAGAGATAATATGAGAATCTGATAAAGTCATTAATCCAAACTATTCTATGAAACCATCAATGCACAATTTCTGTTTCTTAATGCAAAAGCTATTTGTACAAAATGTTTTATTATTTAAAGTACATTTCTGGCCATCTATATAACTGTAGTTTTGTGCTTAACTAAATTATCCCCAATGGTGTGTGAGAAACCAACACCTGGAGCAAGTTTCCTTGTGTGCTTGTGTATTCATGTTGTTTATATGGTAAAGCTTCAACAGAACTAATTCGCACTACCATCTATCTGACAGCGCAGGATCAGTCAGTGAGTGTTTCCAGAGGAGTTAAAGATTGTATGTCAAAGCTGGTTTGAAGCCAGTTTGTTCCCCAAGTCAAGTCAATACCAACAAGATTGGACTCTGGATTTAATGATATAGACATATTGGAGCTATGTTGTATTTGTACGTGCAGGTGCATTTGAATATATGAAAATATCATTAGAAAGTTTACTTATAACGGTTCAGATCAAAATGTATTTGTGCATTATGCAATTTTCTAACACAATGATACATTTAAGGTGCTTATTTCTGTTAATTTTGACGATTATTTATATAAAGAAAACCCCCAAAAAACCAGTTGTCCAGAAAAAATAACGTATTACTGTACAAGAGATCAATTTCTAATACAGAACATCCTCCTATGAAAAATAGGCACTGAACAGTAGCGATCATAAAGGTCGTATCTCAAAGTCCAGTCTCTGCCTGGCTTTTAAATTGTTGAAATTCAAAGAGGCCAGACAGAGATTCAACAGCAAAAGCAAATGAGGTGACTTAGCAGTGCTTGCCATCCAGAACATGTTACTTTGGAAAAAAAACTGCCAGTTGTATTCAGCAATTTCTTTTATTTTTTTGATTGTGTATGCCATGATGTATCATTTCTATATTAAAAGTCCTGTTCTATTGAGCTGTTTCGATTAGGTGTAATGCATTATTCAAAGTTTTAGAGAAATAAAATTCGGAAGTTTTATTTGCCGAAAGCCAAAACCATCACAATTAGCAAAAAGAAATGTCTAAACTACATTATCAGTTTTCAATTTTTGAATTATTGAAATCAATTCATTTTTCAATAATGTGCCTGCATTGTATTGCTTACTGAGGAAATTGTAATTTATTACATATTTCTATTTGTCATTTTAGTTGTTAGTATTCCTCATGGTTTGGTCCATGTATAGAAACAATATGTCAGCATCTGTAAAGTGAATTTAAATAGCATTAAAACTCAACAGAGAACTGGGTCACTGCTCCACTTTTGCACCAAAGACCATTTGTCTTATTATGCTAATTTCCAGCAGGTGCTGAGGTGATTTTTGAAATCAGAATTTTCCTTTTTGTTAATTCTTGAAGGTTAGGGAGTAGATAGGAAAATTAAAGGCTGCAGGCAGAATATGATAAAGACAAATAATTTGACTAAAAGTAAGAGGACCAACATTTGAAAAAATACAGACTGACACAGGAGATAGTGTGAGGTAACTCTCATCAGCATAACAAATGATGATTCCAGCACACCTGACATTGCACACCACAGGAACTCAAAGGCAGAGGGGAGAATTGGAAGAATGGGCTGCTCAATTTAGAGCCAACAGCTGTTGTGCACTTCGCCTCACTACACATCTGCCAAGTCACTGTGGGGGAGAATTGAGGTGACCCAAACTGCACCGGTCTCTGTTTCTACCTTAGATCAAAAATAAATGTTGCCTTTTTTTTTTTTCTTTTCCTCAGTGAGAGTCATTTAGAGATGCCAGAACGCACACAATCAAGAAACGGATTTAGAACATATCTACGGAAGGTCAGATTTGAATCTCGACTTTCTCCAAAGTGAGGCTCAGTAACACAGATCAAAAGTACTGACTATGTCTAAAAGGTGCAACACACTGTTGTTCGTACTGTGTGATTATTCAGACTACCTCACTAAAGATAAAAAGAGTTTTTAGCTAGCATCATTTTCTCAGCTGCCTTGTGTTTGGTTTATTTATTTATTTGTACAGGTTTCTCAATTATTTTAAAACTAAAAAGTGAAGACAGTAAAAACAATGACATGCCTTTTAAACATTAAATGTCATCTCATAGAGTAGATGACTGATGAAAATCCACAGGATTTGGATTAAAGTCGCCGACTGCTTAAAATTACACAGGTTAAATAGAACATTTAGAGCACATCCCTGTTTCTATAACTTAATGAAACTAAAAGGTTTAAAGTGTTTTCCTTTGGTCGGGATGGTGTGTAGCACTTGGGTTCGTGGACATTTCTCTCGATCCAAGTTTCTAGAATAAGTGTGGCAATATTCTGTTTTAGTCAACAAAGATTCGCTTTGAGGTAAAAATCAGGTCTTGACAGATGGCTATTTCAAGATACATCACAGCAGAGATTTGTATGTGATAATGAAAACTAGAAGTGTTGTTGAGTTCATTCGCACTCCTAACCTTTGGGTGTAACCTGTAATTACTTCCGCTGAGCCTTTGGGGATGTTGGCAGATTAAAAACGAGCTGGCCCAAGGGTGGCTGGCTGGCTTCTCAGAAAGACGGCCGGTAAACCTCTGCTGAGGCTCACACTTCGTCTGACAGGAATGCCAATGCATCTCTGAAGGTGACATCTGTTTGCGCAAGCTTTCCAGTTTTCTGCAATGCTCCTTCAACAAATAAGTTAGGCACTGTATACCACTGATGGAAGTACTCTCTTTGTATGTAAATATGAGTAAAGTATTTTTCTACCCCTGTGAACTTTCAAATTTAGTTTTCTTACACCCACAACTGCCAACGTGAATCCCTTTATTCAGATCTAGCCAAAGTTTGACAGGCACCATAGGCAAAATCTTATTTGCTCACCCACTTCCAATCAGAAAAGCAATACCCACTTTATGCAGATTCATAAACATATGAAGCCATACATTTCAAGTGTGTGTTATGACAGCCCTTTGTACCTGCCTACGTTGATTGAAGTAAACACTAAATGTCTTTCTTATCAAAAATGGCCACAGTTATTCCAATCACAGACACATTGATCAAATCATTATAATTTTTTGAGAAGTTGATATTTCAAAGCTTATTTTCCATCAAATACATTCCTGGAAATGTATCTGATGGAAATAAATTAACTTACAAATACATTAATAACAGGTCAGAATAATGTGGACAAAATGTTTGTTGCTCTCACTGGCTTCTTGTACCACTAACCAATTACCAGTACGTATGCGTCTCGGTTTTTAACTTGTACGGTTGATCCAACATGTCACCAGTAAACATTGGCGACATGTATTTTACTGATTTAGTTCGTTTTACTAAACTAAATTACAGTAAAACACAGTAATCAATGCTAAACAGAACACAATTGATGTTTTCCTAAAAACCAGTGCGCTCCCTAGTGGTAAAAAAAGATAATGCAATAAAAATAATAAAAAAAAGCTTTTCAGAAGATAAAAATCAAGCAAAGAATTTAATAGCATTTTATTTGCAGAATATTTTATTTTAGACTATCAGTAGTCTTTGCAGTAGTACTCAAATGAACAAGTTTGAACATTTTAACATGGATTGCCATGAGTTTGGGTAAAATAAACTTCACATGGAGCCTTACTTTTTTATGTTCCAGAGACACAAACAACAGAAAGATGAACAACTGCAGACGGTTTTCAACAGGAGGGAAGGATGACTCAAACTGGTTTGAAGAGTGAGTAATAGCAGCAGAGTCCTGTGCCAGGGTTTTAATGAGGTGCTTGCTTTGCCATCTACAGCACTAAAATTTATAGATTGTGTATTTCAGCTGCAACTGTTCCAACTACCCCCACTTGTCGTATTGATTTGTATCATTAATAAGAACATTAAAATAGGAGGAGGATTAAAGTTTGATTTAAAGAGTTTCCCTCCATTAGATGGAAAAATGGAACGTTTCAGATGACTCAATATTAATCAATGGTGTGATGCTTGCGTGTAAAATAAAAGATTTTTTTCCCTCAGGGCGGTAAAGACATCCACCCTTTGAAACTGAGACACCTGGAGCAGTTTGCTCAAAAGGAGAGAGTAAAACACATCTGGTGAAAAGGACAGACGTCACTTGATATCCTCAATACAATATGCAAGACAATAGTTCAAGTGTACCACAATTTGTGTCCAGTGGCCAAAAGTAGAATTGATCAATGCAGGATAAGGATAAATATAACCGGGCTTGATCAAGCCTAATCAGAGCAACAGAGTAGCAGCTAAGTTAAGACAGATTTAACTAATCCTGCTGAAGAACTTTGGCTGTTTTCATAAGTCAGTGAGGTTGATCACAGAATAACTGATGAAGAAAAACTGACCTTAAGTATAACACAGCAGTTAAACTGAATGAGAATTTTAAATTCATAAAAACTGAAAAAATAAATGTTGCAAGTAAAAATATACAGAATAGAAATGCTTAAATAAACAACAATTAAATAACTTAAAACAGCTGCATCAAAAAAAACATTTTTTTATGAATTTATTTATGAAATAAATTCATAAATAGCAGTGCGACAGTGGACATTACATCCAAAAAGTGGCTGTAATGCTACAATAAAAGGGTAAAATATGGCCCCCATTATAGAGGGGTAGTCAGCCGCGTTTGAATAAATGTCTTCAAATTTAAAGCCTTACTTGGCTAAGGACTTCACATTTTTCACTTAATAGTATATGTTTCACATGTTCTAATTCCTATAAACTGCTTAGACGTGAATATTAAATATAATGAGATTTTTTAAATTATTTTTTTCAGCACTAGTGGTCTTTGACAGTGAAACAGCAGGAAAGTCGGGTGCGAGAGAGGAGGAAAGTTCAACGGGGCGGGACTTGAACCCGTGATGGCCACTTCAAGAACTGAGGCCTCTGTCCACGAGTTGCTCATTTACCATAAGGAGACACCTTAAGTTCCTCGTCATGAACATCTTCCAGATCAGCTTATTCAGTTGCACGGTAATCTAGAAACAAGTAAATAACTATAACATGAAAAACACATATGCTTAAAGATTTGATCAATCTCAACAATACATTATCTTAATAGCTGCATATCAAAACTGTATGTGTGTTTAAATCAGCACATTAAAAGACTTAAAAACCTCTGCTGGTCAGTGGCAAGGAAATACACAGAAAAGTTTATTTCCTTGCTACTAACCAAACTATGTCCAGAGTGCGTCACCATGGTAGCTGACTTACTGATGCAATTGCCTTTGTGAAACCGATTAAAAGGATGGGTTAAAGCAGATTAGCCCAGAAATCCCAGATAAATACCTTATCCTGTCTTTGAAACAGACCCCTGACCTGTTTTATTAGTTTGTTTTCAGAAAATATCTTACAGTAGAATAAAACTGTCACCTGACAATTAGCAATATTTGTTGTTTCTTTTTTTTTTTTCAGCAAAATGTTACTTTTGTCAGGTGCAATTCATTTCAGTGAACATCGAGTATGTTTCTTTCTAAACTGAATGCATCCAGCAAGTTCATCCACATCTATGGACTCTCTTTATCAAAAGGTCTGAAGTGTATTTAAATTTAGCCATTTAAAGTTGTGAATCTCTCAAAATAAAAAAAAAATAAAAAAGATTTTAAATATGTTTTTAAAAATGGCTCATAAAACAGGGATCCTGTATGTTTTCTACAGTTGACTTAAAATAAGTAAATCATTTATATAAATACACAAGTCTTCAGGCTTCGCCCGTAAAAATAAAGCTGATGGAGTTGGAGAATATGTATCACTTTTTGTAGGGTTTTCACAGCTTGTCTTTCTGTACCATTTATTTCTTTGGACCAATTGTATTTTTAAAATCCACCACTTGAGGGCAGCATTCACTCCTCAAAAGTCAAGGGAACAGAATTGGTGGTCATCGCACACAGACTTAATCCTGTGTAGCTCTTCAAACATTTACAGTATAGAAAGAGTATAATCTTCAAAAGTACAAAAGGATAAATTCTCAGAACAAAAGTTGGCATGTTATAATAATTCAAATCATAAACTTTAAGCGAACAACACATTGTAGAAGAAACACCAGTGAACAATCATTTTACTGTAATGGTGATCTTTATTTCACATGTTACAACCGCATAGAGTTGGAGTGGAAATCAGAGAAAAAAGAACAAGTGTTAAAGCTGAAAGTGAAACTGAGCCCATCAAACAAAGAAAGCAAGATAATAAACCCTGAAACACTTAAAGCTGTTGGCACATTGTTTGAAAAGAGAACAATTTTGTGAACTGACTAAAGATATGTCAAAATACCAGGTGTGGATTACATTTGTTGGAAGCATAAAACACAAACCTCAAGCTAGCTAGAAAAAAAAGGACTAATAATAGAAATCAATCTTTTTCTTGTTACTGAAAAGCGAAACATCCAAGTGAGGCAACTAGAACTCATTATGAACTCAGCAGTGCACTGCAGAATTATTACATCAGTGCTTTGTAACATCATGACTTAGAAAAACGCAAAATACAAAAACAATCGGGTACATCCAAACTGTGACCTCAAAATTACAGTCAGTGTGGGAAAGTACAATAAAAAAGCAACAAAAACTATTATATATTGCTGCTACTGAAGGAATTTATCCATGATCATCTGTAATCTCTTAACAATTCCCAAATTAAATAACAGAAAAGCAAAGGAACTCAGTACTCGATGTTGAAAAGTGAACTACAGCAAGGATTAATTGTAATACACCCCATGAAGGGACAAATTAGATCTACAGATGTTGAGATATCAGTATAAGAGGTTGTTTTTCTTTCAGACCGCAGCCTGGTCTAATATACTGCCTCTTTGTAACATAAATCAATACAATGTGTAATCAATATCCTTAGAAACAATGTAAATACTTCTAAAAAAAAATGTTGCAGGCTTTTTTTTTTGTTTCCCCCCAAAAATATATATCCATAAGGTGACAAAGTATGTTTATCGTCTTTCTTCACTCTACGCCAGTTGGCATTGTATGAAAGGAAATGCACTGTTTTTACTTCCTGAAGTCAAGAACAAAAGACTCAAGAGTCAAACTGAGAATGAAAATGCAGATTGAAAAAGGACAGGCTGAAAACTGCACTGTCCCAAATTTGGTTCAAAATTTTGCAAGGAAGACTCAACCTTTAGAAACATAGGTGCAAAATATTTATATTTGATTTAATAGAGACACTCTTTTCAAAAGGAAAACACATAACAGACTACTGATTCATAAATCAGCCTTTAAAACCCAGCAGTGTGCATAAAGAACTACTAACAATCAGAAATAATGTATTACTTGTCTGGGAGGAATTGATGATAGTATCTAGTTTAACTTTAGCCCACACATTATTATCTCAAAAACACAATGTGTACTCAGGGCCTGTTACTATTAACTGTAGTCATCAAAGTTACATTTTTGGCAAACAGAAGCGTTAAACATTCTGCTCAAAGTTGTCCCTTCCTCTCCCGTCTTCACGGTTTCTCAAAAAAAACTCACACCCCTTAAACTTTTCCACACCAACACAGTCACATCACAAACACAAAATGTAATTTGTTGTATTGGGACCAACACAGAGTAGTATATAACTATAAAGTGGATGGTAAATGATACAGGTTGAATGTTTTTTAGCAAATGAGCAATCTCAAAGTGGTATGCATCTGTTTTCAACCCACTTTACTAATGCAACCCTATATGCTGTCAGAAAGCACCTAATTGGTTAATGTGTTAGTTATTCTCCGTTGCTTTGCCAAGGCATCATAGAAATGAACATTACTGAACAAACAGCATTATGAAGACAAACAATAACAATAGACAGAAGAGGTACAAAATATAAGGTTAGTTTTTTTAAATGCTATCCCGAACTTTGAACGTCTCATAAAGTACTGTTCAACTGGAATCTGCTGACAATAGACAGAACAGGTACAAAATAACATAAGGTTAGTTTTTTAAACACTATTCTGAACTTTGAACGTCTAATAAAGAACTGTTCAAATGGAATCTGCTGACAAGACAACTATTAGTCGGCCACTCCATGAATCTGGCCTTTAAGGACGAGTGACAAACATGTAGAAGAAGGGACACTGATTAGATGTAAAATGCTGTATGTAGTAGAGAACTTATAGTGCAAATCAATACACCATCCCAATCACTAAATGTGGTGGTAGTGTCATGATGTGGCGGATGCTACAGACAAATCAGTCCAAGTTAAAGGGAAGAAAGATGGAGCACAATATAGGAAAAACATGAAGGAAAAAAAGGTGATAAAGGCTGCAAGCGATTTGAAACTGACATGGAGAACAACACATCTAAACATACAGGCAGAACAACAGTGAAATGGATTGGTGTTAGAATGGTCCGGTGAAAGTCCAGGCTTAAATCCCAAACAGATCAGATGGGACCACATCGAACCCCATCCTCTACTTAAAAATGATGCACTACTTTGTGTTGGTTATCATATGACTCTTATAAATTTGACAAAGGTTTGTGATTTTGATGTGACACAACATGAAGCAAACTGCTAAAGGGGTACAAATACTTTTGCAAGTCACTGTATGTGCTGCAATTCCGTTATTAGGAATGAACTGCACCAAAGTATGATAACCCAAAAGAGTAAAATGTTAACATCGTTAAAAAAGATTAATTATATTAAAAAATGTAAAAGAATTAATGCAGGAATCCCTCTCCCGTGCAGCGACTGGTCTGTGCTCACACCTCCAGTGCATGTGGTTTTGGCAGTGGTCCTAACATTTGTGCTTCATGGCAAGCTGCAGAAAAATTGGGGAGGGATTAAAGAATATTGGTGAAAAAATTCAAGAAAAGGATGCCGGTGTATTAAATCCTACCATTAAAGTTACAGACTCCTCAATAAGGCGCACACTGGATCACAGCAGGAGAAATCAGGCTCCATCCTTTAAGTTATTTCATAAAAATGAAAGCTGCCAGGTAAACTATTCAGGCTTGTTATTTTCAAATTACGCCTTCTGGAAGTCCATCTATCTTATTAATAGCAGTTGTAATTGGCTTTATGGGAGTCTCATTAGGGAGGTGATTAGGGTCACCAATCAAATGCTAAGCCACGGGGTGGAAAGATGTGGAAAAACAAAATATACAGGCACTCACACAGTCACACACACAACCAGAGACACCAGATGGAGAAGCTTTGTAATGTGACGAGAACTGAATTCTACAGATCGATCCAGTGGGGGCAGCAGAGCATCACAGACAAATTAGCCCTTTTGATTAAAACTGAGCGGTGTAGTTAAAACCGTCTGCAGCCACAAAGTGAGCTGCAGAAATGAGACTGCAGAAATAGACCAGGAGGAAAAAAAGAGTCAAGGTGACCTGCTCGCAGTACTGCAGATGTTTTCTTTTTTTTCTTTTTGCTGCAATTTCTTAGGAAGCTAAGATTCACAGCATGAACAGGTAACCCTAAATCAACAAAGAAGACTAAAATGCATACCAATATTATAAAAAATATTATAATAATGTTGCTTACTAATAAAATATAACAACAGAGATTTAATTATTTGTAGAATTTAGTATTCATTATGCCACGGTGCATTTATTTTCTTCATAGCAATGCCTACTGTGATATATTTTCAGACCGCCCAAGCCAAGAAGGTAAAGTTGAATTAAAAATCTATAGAGGTTTCCTTGCTTGAATTTGCATTAATCTCTCATCCGTCAATCAAATTAATACACTTTACAAAATTAGCTTAAGTAAACTAAATCTGCTTTCCCTGCAAGCAGTAACTTTACCAGCACATCTGAATGTGTTGAAAATTAGGAAAACTCAAATGGTTCGAACTGTATCCAGTAAAAACAGCATGTGTTTTAGTAAAAAAGTGCAAGCCATATAAGCTTCAAGGCAAATTGGATCAAGCGGGATGAGAAATGGCAGCAAATGAGTCATTCACTGTGGGGTTTATGTAGTAATTTTCTCTGGAAAAGAAACAAAGCCATAGCATTTCCCTCTGCTTGTCAAACTTTCTGCATCTCATCACTGCAAGGAATCTCATTTGTAAGCAGCAAGAGGGTCAAGCAAGCTTTTGTAATTTACACTCAATCATTGTACCATGTCTTTTATGATGCATAATTTAAAACTGGCCATAATGGGTGAGTTTATTCTGAAAGTTAGCAGCAACTTGTTTTTGTATGCTCTTTTCAGAGAATACTTGATTTTACATTTAATCTGCAAATCTTAGGTGTGTGATTTACCCAGTACTATAATATAGATATCAATTTCTTTTTTATAGCAATTCTTCTTTTTTTCCAGTTAAGCAGCAAGTTGGTAATTTTTAATAAGAAATGAGAAAGCAAGAAAATAGTAAAAAGGAGCTATATTGTATTCATTGTGCAGAAATCATCATGTGGCATCACAGTAAATCATAACTTACAAGAATCCTTCAATATAAGAGATGTTTTTAGCTAAACTAAAGATGACAAACTGCTATTTTCACATCAAAGAAGGGACAGAGCACCTAGAATTTTCTTAAGCATTAATAAGCGTCTAGTTTGACTTACCTTGTGTGCTGTGACAGCAAACTGTTCAGCACTGTTCATCATGTCTGCAGTCCTCTCCTCTGCCCGACCTAATCGCTCACCACGCTCATTCAAAGCCTGGCTGGCCTTCTGTACAGCACTGGTCACACTGTCTGCAGCTGAGTGTAGTATACTGTTACCTGCAGAAAAGGGTAACAGCAAAGCCGTAAAACAGGGAGACCAACAAGAGGCAGGAAGTGAGGCAAAACAAAGCGGCGAAAAGAGAAAAGAAGGGGGAGAAGAAACTTTGGTTACTTTGGTAAAGAGACAAAACTTGTGACATTACATGTGGTGCAATCAGCGCCCCTGACCAATAGTGTTAATGATGCCAGACAAAGTAATCAAAAAACAAAATGGTCTCCAGCCGGTGCAAAGTGGGCGGGTGGCTAATGAGTTTTCTTCAGAGCTGATTTTATTCACAATAATATCAGAAAAAGTCAGGAGTCCTGTCATGTGTAAAAAGACTCTGCAGTTGCCAGGTGTGTCAGAGGTGGGCTGAGTACACCATGTGGCGTGGAAACAACCATGTCATCTTGAATATGAACGAGACAAATAAGATGACTGCAGATTTCCAGGGGAAACGGGACAATCTAAAACACTATTTCCTTCAATGGAAACAAAACAGGAGGCGGCGGAGAAGTAAAAATATTTTGATGTTCACACAAAAGTGAAGTTGCATAAAATAAGAGACAGAGCACACTGTACTTTCTGAGTACGAATAGTTCCTTCAGCATTTGCAGCATTTCTTGCTTTTTTGAGAGAAGTAGTTTCTTCTGCCATCACGTCTTGAGGTGCTAGCTCTGCGTTTGGGGCTGCTCTAAAGCCTCTAGAAATGACACTAAATGAAAGGAAGAACATAATGGGCGACCTTTACAATACAGTAACACAACAAATTGTCTGTCAAGGGCTCCAGAAACTCTGCAAAAGAGACCACTACAGAGGATTATTCTATTCCACAGCTATCATCATCTACAGTGAGTCTATGAATTAACTTAGATCAAGTTATGGCATTTAATTTACCACTCGGAATCTTTTACTCAAATCAGTTGAAGCTTGTTTCAGTCACTTGTTTCTGGGATCTTCTGCTTTCGGTCCTGATCCATATCTTGTGATCATGGGTGAGAATAAACACCAGCAAACTGAGAGCTTCGCTTTTGGCACAGCTCTTTCGTAACAATAGGAGTCCAAAGAAGAACCCATGTTACTGTTGAGTAACATCTCCTGCGTCATCTTGCCATCACTCATGAACAGGATATGAAATCCTCCACTGCAGACAGACTGACCAAAAACCCAGAGTGGACAGTCTACCTTAACAACCATGAGGTGACCACTGACTCATCCCGGTCACAGCTTTGGATGTAAAGTTTTGGATGTAAAGCTTTCCAATGTACACTGCAGGCCATGGCTTGATGATGCCAACAGTGCCACATAATCTGCAACAGCCGAGGTTCTCCATGACTTTTCTTTGAGTTTCTGTCCATGAACATGAGAAATAGGATCAATGAAAGGGGCAGTAAGTGTAGCATGTACTGTGAACAAGCTCAATAATAACTCAATAATACCAAAGCACCTGTCACAAAATGCATCAGCAGGCCCGATCCATAAACTGGACAACAAAACTAATACAATCGTCTGTTTCTTTTGACAATTTCTAAGAGTGTAAAAGAAGGGTTTGCCACTTCCTTTATTTAATTTTGAACTTCTTGAGCAAAACATTTACTACTCTATTTTCTAATTTTCAGCATGATGAAGGACAGCTGGCCTCCTGGGCTGCCCTGGAAACCCACTGGTGGATATAAAGACAGAATAAATATAACTTCAGATAACTTTGGCAGCCCTGCGGATGTTTCCTTTGATGAGGCATTTGTCTCTTACACGATGGGAGTTCTGTTAGATCTTTACCTAAGGACACCATAGTAGTTAAAAAAAAACAAAACAAACAAAAAAAAAACATATGAAACGTTTTTAGGTTGTGACCTACACATACATTTGGTGGCTCACAAGAGGATATGCATATAATGGCAAAGGGGAAACTGAGTGCATTTGGAAACTGACAACCTGGATTCTATTATTTCCCACATGAAACTCCGATATAGTAAGTGTATGTCCCTTGACAGGTATGGTGAGTGACAGATAATTGGGACAGCTCCACTGCACTGGATTATATGACAACCCAAAAGCAGACGGCAAGGCCACCTGGTAGCCCTTCAGAATTAGTTTGATAGAACAAGATCTGCAGACACGGATGGGGTACATATTTACATTAATGCTCATAGAAAATGAAGACACAGACACAAGATAATATCCACTGCTCAATTTTGTAAAAGTAAACTTTCTGTTATAGGTTTTGAGTTATTCATAAAAAGTTGCAGACCTTTTACACCTTTATGACAGATTTTTCTTAATTCCTTTCCTCCTCGTCATCCAGGGGAGCCCAGGGAGTCGTGCTCCCTTCGCCTGCTGTAAAACCCCCGCACTCATCTCCTCGCACTAAAAAGAACATCTCCATTTATTTGTCTGCCTACCATTTTCTTTTCTCTGGAGCTTTCCCTGCTCTATTCACAGAAATCAGTGGCAGGCTGTTGCACCGGCTCCCCCAAGTGTACTGTAGAACGTAATTAGAGAAATGCTGGGTGGGGAGGCTGTGGAATGGTTTCAGAGGAGAGAGGGGAGTTGGAACATCGCAACTCAAAATAGATGTGAAGGAGCAAAGTGTGTTATATGGCGTAGTTCCTGTGATTCAAACCGAATGTTGACATCTCATCTTACAGTGGAATAGGACTAGTAATCAATACATTCACATAAAATAGTAACAGCTGTAGGACTCCAGAAGCTAAAACTCACAACTGTTTTCTTTTAGGCAAACGATTTTTTCCCCCTTATCTGGTCAAGTATGTTGAACAAAAAATAATATGAATAAAGTTGTTAGCTTTCGTAAACCAATGTTTCTCTATCCTTGACACAGCTCTCTAAACAATGAGCAGTCCATTTTGTATCATAAACTAACATTTATGGGGCAGCGCAAGCTCAACAAATAGAGAATTTTTTTTTTTTTTTGCGGGGGTGGACTCTTCCAGAATCCAGAAGCTTTCAACAAAGAGAAACAAAACCAGGAAGCTGGATTCCAAGACAAGAGTCCGAGCTCCTGCGATACTCAGAAAATGATCTGATGGTTATCAATGGAAACCTCATAATGACAGCTGAGCCACATTTCCTGAGGCATTTATGAGATTATATTGTTAGCTCTAAAAACAAACATTGCTACATAAAAAAAAATCATGGAAGAATACACACTGCAGTGTATTTCATCCTGGAAGTGAATCAGAACATATGAGTAGTGAGGTTTTGTACACGCCAAGTAAGATTTTAATTATCTTATACCAGGTATAGAACAGATTATTTAATCTCTAGAACTGAAAGTTAGTGTGCAGTCTTGTTTTCATCACAATAGCCCACTTTTTAGTTTGCAGTAGGAAAAAAAAAAAAAAAAAAAAAAAATCACCACAACATAACTTTAGCCTGAACAAAGAAGATCCTATTTCCTGCTTTGTATGGGATTTTCAGGATAAGCAATAAAAAAAAAAAACATATTCATGAAAATATTCAACCAAAAATATAGTCAAATTTATCTCTATCTTAAATAGTTATGTAGCAGAATAAAACGTAGACTATTTAACTAGGAAAACTGCTGTTTTAATCTTCTAAATTGTGTAGAGAATAGAGAGGGAGAGAGAAAAACAGACATGAGCCTGTAGGTATAAGCTTCTGCAGTAACCTCCTGCAGTTTAATTAATGCATATTCTGACAGTACCAAGAGCAGCATAATGAAAGTATAGGAAAGGTTCAAACATGGAGGGAATCTCCCCAAGCTATACCCTGTTCCACTCCAAGTAAATTTGATTCCAATTGTTTTTGCCCAAGGTCCTCCTGAAGTTTTTTTTTCCATCAAAGTAAATTCACTGTCTTTTAGGAGTCTTGTTTAGACTTTGCATATATATAAAAATATAATTTTTTTCTTGTTTTGTTTTTGTTTTCTCAAAACAGGTTTCTCTTGTAAATGACACAAGCTGTATAAACAAAGATAAAAAAAAAATATTCATAGACTGTCGATGTATTCAAACAATATATTACTAATATTTTAACATTCTAGGTTGTAGCTTATGCAATCAGGAAGTGGTGTTTGAAGCTATTCTACTAAGTTTAAAGTAACATTCTGATCACACTTAAATGCCAGATCAAACAAAATATTAATAACCTACTTGCAGTAATACGTGATGATTTGATTTATTGAAGGAAACAAAAAGCTATCAGAAACAACCTTGGCCCTTTGTAAAAAAAAAATAAAAAAATAAAAAATTATCCACTAATGATTGAGGAGACCATGAATAATGTTCAACATGTATAAAATGTAAAATGTTTAACTTATTTTCAAATCTTTTGAGAGACTTGTGTCTCATTTCCTATCAGATGAACATAATCTATTTAAATCTGAATCTTTCAGGGATATGAATAATCTTCTGCTGGATGATATAATAATAGGCCAATTAGTTTGTTTAGTGGTAATGAGCATTGATAAACAGTCTCTATAGTGTGTCTCCAAACAGCAGATAAATGCCACTATCACACAATAATTTCCAAACAGGATAAATAATTTGACTGTTATAGGTAAAAGGAATGACACAATTTCTGACACAATCATAGTCTGAGACAATCTAAACAACAATACAGAAAACAGCATTAGTGAGGATGCAGACTGTAACTGTGCTGTCCTTGGATACCAGATCAGGATTTACCTCTGAACAGCCTTTTATTAGCAAGTCTGCACAAAGTCTGACAGTGAAGGGTGAAGACAGTGAGTTCGTGGGTCGTAACCTTTGATTATCAGCATTTGCATGACTCCTGCAGTGCTACATGCAAACTGAAAGATGTCTTTGTACTTAAATGAAGCAAAAACAAATGGTTGCAAGTGAACTAATCTGAGAGAACAAATCAAATAGTGGTTTTGATTTTTTTTTATTAGACATTTGTGCTTTTTCCCAGTTAGGTTGTCACAACTGATTTCCAAACATTACATTAAAACTCCTATCTCCTATCCTTCTCTTGAAAGTAGACATTTCAAAAGTTAGTCTATCCAAAATGAACAAATGGGATTTTTCCTTTTTCATATCTGAAATTATTTATGACACTGGGAAATCAGCATATTATTATTAGTAGATACATATTTTTGTTTTGCAGTGCTTACCTTGTTTTTGAGGAGGACCACGATGTGGCACTAAGTCTCTCCTCATTCTGCTGAAATAGACCTTGCAGTGGTAAATGACTGTATCTAAGCCTTCTGCGATGAGAAAACATCAGCCAGAAAAAAGTTTGGTCTTTATTACAGTTTGTTACTCTTAAATTAGTTCTCTTATTATTATCATCATTACGTTAAGGGTAAATAATTTAGAAGTTTAGTTCTCCATTAATGCCATGCAAGTACATAAAAGTAGTTATGTTATTAAGTAAAACCACTCCAACTGATTTAAAAAGATGTTTTGATGATAAATTGTAATCTCTAAGCTTCTCTCAGCATGTCACATATCCAGTGGTTTGTAACTTATAATGAAGTCCAAGTTATTTACAACAACCATTGAGGTGAGACCAAAATATTTTTTGATACAAATATAAATATAGATTCTGCCAGCACACTAGCCCAAATGTGTTTCCACTGTATAAGTAGATTCCACTGGAAGAATATTCATCAAATCTTACCATGGCTATTTGTCTGGTCATGGGCAGATTTTATAGTCTTCATATTCTGTGCTGCATAAATCTGGTATACTCTTGTTTTTGCTGTGTGGCACTACTATAAAGCAGAGATATCTTAGGCTGGTTACCATTGCTGTGGGACAATAAATATATCCTTGTTCCCTGTTAGGATATAAAATCTTTAATGACATCTTTATAGGCTCAATAAAATAGGCATCCACAGATCAGTAGAAGTACACAGAGAAACGGAAGAGACTTACAATTTTACAGTGACTGTCTCAAACAGTGCCATAATATTGACTTTGCTTCTTGCATAAATAACTAATGGCATCACAACTGGAAAAATATTTTGAATGGTGATCATTTTTATAAATTAGTTTGCAAAAAGAAATTGGAATCAGACCGAATCTGAATCAAGTTAAACTGTTAAATCAATTCTTCTTTCTTAAATAGTGAAGGAATGCTTTTCTTGCACTAATTAACATTACTTTCCACTCAATACAGCTACATTTAATAGTATTTACACTATTTCTAAGCTTATAAATGCCTGCCATTCCATGTGTTTCTGCAGATAGAGCCCATCCACAGTTAGGGTCCCACACCTGAGCAGCGTCATGATTTTTGTTTTGCACTGGTGTGAGACTTAAACTGTAGTAGACAGAACTGGCAGCAGTCTGGGATTCTCCCCATTCTTCTCGTCATTATTTGAGTGATTTATAGACATCTCCACTATCAATCATGCTAAACAGATCCAGAGAAAGCAGAACTGCTAATCTTTGGTAGATTAGCAGTCAAAGATTGGATTTACTGTTTGATGTCTACCAAGAAGCAAGCGTGGTGCACAGATTATTTTTTTTTAAATAAGACAATTGTAAATAATATTTTGAAAATGATAATTTTCAAATTTACTGGTGGTAGAACAACTTTGCTCAACATGTTTCATTAAAAAGCATTAAACATTTTTTGCTCTTTGGGAAGCTGCTACTTCCCCACCTACACATACAGATTTCACACTATGAACTAAGGTCATCTGAAAAATGTTAAATATGGACATGGCCATGAATGTAGGCGGGCGGTCAAAGCAATGTAGAGGAAGGTTGGGAAGATATGGCAGCTTTATCATCAATGAATAGATAGTCAGTTCCCACACACACTGACAAACATAGAAAACAGTAAGTGGATGAGTGACGACAGCCTCAACATCTCACCTCACTGCAATGCAGTGCATATTAAATCATTTCTTAACAGCGGAAGAAATGCCGCAAATCTCTCATATCCGACTCCTGTATCTGTGGAGCTTCTAGGAAGGTTTTGTACATTCAGTTTTCAACAAGTTATTTTTATGAATGGGGCAAACTGACTGATGTTCTGAGATGGGAATTGAGGATAATCAGATTGATATATGATTTAAAAAAAAAACTGAATTATATTAAAAAGCACCATGGTCACGTTAACAACAGCGTGTTTAACATGAGTGTTAAACATAGTGTAATAATTAACACCAAGATATGTTAAAATGGCTTTTAACATGCATCTTTACTTACCAAGCAATACTCAAAGGAGACATAATTTTAACTTGTTTCTCTGGTTTCTTTAATTTAGTATCAGTATGAGTAAGCAAGAAGCAGTCATGTCAAACAGTGTAATTTTACATTAAGATGAGGAGTGCTGCATCAAAAAAGTATTTTATAAATGGCATCTTTAATGATGGAACCAACTGACTGTTATGATAGAAATTAAATGTTAAAATTTTAAACATTAAAGGATGTGTTTGTGCTGTAAAACCACCTTAACCTTGAAAAATGCATTTAGTCAAAGATGACCTATTACTTCGCCTTCCTCTTTTGACAAAGTATCAACTGAGCACACAGCAGATGCTGTGTACAAGTAATAAGCATACATTTTCATACACACCAGGTGCTGGTTGTCATCATACATAATAGGATTCTGGCTTACAGCACAGGGTTACATCCGTGAATCTGTCACAATACACCCATGGCTTTCTGGCTAGATTTTAAAAATTAGTATTTTTACTTTGGAAATATCTTACCACCAAGCAGCTTTGACTGACAGTTGATGAACTCGGGTTTCCGTGCTGAGCAGTAGCGTTGGCAGGTGTGATGAAGAATTTGGATGAAGGTGCATTTCTCTCCTGCTGAACTGGCAACCCACTGGTCCAAACCATTATCAAACATCAGGTCAAATTCTGGACAATCCTTCGAGTAAACAAGTAAACCGTTATAGGTTTGGCGTTAGAGAGTGTAGTTGTTGAAAAAGCAAGAAAATAAAACAACAACAAATTAAAACATTTTAAATTATTACACATAGCCACTAACACCCTCAGTATGCTTCAGGCTGTATAGACCTAGCAAAAGGTAAAGCTCAAGTAAGAAGTTTTATGTTTATGTAAAATGCTTTATCTGTTGGTGGCGTTGTAAATACGCACTTTGTTGGAGTCGATGCCATTAACCTGCCGTAGTTGATCAATTGTCCACTGTGACCTTTTGACAAAGGCAGATGATCCTTGGAACTGCTTCACTTTAGTGAGGGATACATGGGACGGTTTCTTGTTTGTCACTGTGGGAACAAAAGTAAAAAAAAAAAAGAATAATTATGTATTAAAGATATAACAACTAGCAACCAGTCTATAACAATAACCTAATGAAATATATATACTTGACAAAATGTACAGCAGAGATTCCACCATTTAAAAAAAAAAAATCAGGGGAAAAACTATAGGGTTATTACTACAATACTTGAGTTTAAGTTGTGTTGAACAGTTAGCTGTCATTTAAATAACGTGTGAGCTGAAAGGTCTAAAAAAAAATTTCTTTTTTTTGACATGTCCAAATGATCTGTGGCAGCTTTGCTTATCTGGGAATCACATTTTGTATCCTAGATTGTCAAATACATTGGAAAGCAATGCAGAACAGTTATTTGCCTATAAGACACTCTTATGTTTTTGAAATTAAAGACAGATTCACAATAATGCTAAGGTGGTAAGAATGAAGTGAATAAAACATACATAAAATCAAAGAAAAAGCTTTTCTGGTATGTTGTGAATAACTTTTAAAAAAGATAAACTGCAAATCCAAAAAGCTAAAATTACAAGTCAGTGGAAGGAAGACAAAACATCAGGACAGAAACAGCAAGAAACATAGCTTGAAAACAAAGGACATAAAACAGAAAGTATAGCAGAAATAGGAATCACCAGGAAGAGAGTATGGCTGACAGAAAAAGGTGACAACTAAACATCATTAAGACATAGAAAAGCTACCAAGCAGGGACGTTAAGGGAAGCACTGATGGACTGGATAATTGGATACCAGGATCACATATCTGAATTTCTGTAAGTTAAAACTTACAGAAATTTTGCTTGGCACAGTCCAAATTAATCATACAATTTACAGTATCCCATTCTTTCTCAAAACTGTGGAGATAAAGTACTTCTACCTTTTTTACATCTAACTTGCTTGTTGAAGGTATTATTTTTGGTTTTTATTCCTAAGAGTAAGAAAGTGGTCAGCGTGAAATATATTATAGAAAAAAAACTATTGAATACATCATTCAGCTTATAGCAAATGAACAACTCACTTTAACCATGCAACAACCTGATTTATTAGTCTGATCAAACATCCGACAGTGAACTTACTTACAGGATGCTGCATATCAACTTTCTGTACTCCAGCTTTATACATCATTTACACACATAGATAATTTTATTAATTAAATTCCAATAATTTAAATTCAGCAGAGTCAAAAATGCATAAAAAGTATCTCTCGATTCTCGAGCACATCTGCTCTGTTGTACAGAAAAATAGTTTTTTGCAATATTTTGAATGCTTTAATTTGGTATATGTTAATCTTTTCACCCCAGACCAGGAACAAGACATGTGTAATTATGTTATCTCTGATACAAGGTGATGGTTTTCTGCTGTTTCTCATCATAACATAAAAAAAAAGAAAACATCACTAACAGTTGTCGGATATTATTTATTTTTCCTCTAACTACAACTCAATTCACTCAGGGTGCATTGCACCCATATTGAGGAAAGGTAGGGCTGAAAGAAACTCCTACAGCTCAAGAGATGTATGGTTATGTTCAGGGTATCCATTTTGACAGCTGAAGTTAATACTGGAGGTACATTGGGTGGAAGGAAACAGGCGTACAAACACACCGACAGACAGAATTATAGAAGCAATCACTCATTGCTTCCTCATTCAAACAGTTGCAGCGAAGACAGAGAAATTAAGTCAACGATCAGTGACCCTGGCGGTGATGACACTGATGACTAATGGCTTTAGGAATGAGGAGATTTTATAAAGATGTTGACAGTAGGGTGCAATCAATCACTGGATTGAAGGACAGAAGACCATCTACTGTCTACAATTTGCCACTGGAATAATAATATGTCTCCAAGAAACAAAACAAACAAAAAAAATCAATGATAGGCTTTATCCTACATTCTTCAGCCAAACTGATTTAACAGAAATTGCGATCAGGTTTTATTTCATAACAAACTGATAGTTGAAATTTATCAAGTAAAATTTGATATGAACCAGAAATGACTAGATTTCATAAAGGTATAACAATTTTATATGCTGATAAAGGAGAAGTGTTTCATGGGAGAAAGGGGCCTTGGATTCACTTAAAGCACAAGGTTCACTGCCTTCTTGTCAGGGTATCTCCCTAGAATATTAACACAATTACTGCCAGTGTTGTGATCGTTTATATTTAGCTATCTGCAAATGCACAATTTAACTTAAGCACAAACATGCTAACTAAACTGATACCTAAAATGACTCATATTTTATTTCTCTCCAGATTAACTTTTATGTTAAGATGTAAAAAAAATAAATAAAACTTTTTAATTTAATGGCACAGCTTTGTGATTTATCCAGCCTTCCAAATAAGGAACAAACATTTCAAATCACAGTAGATGGATATTTTTCTTGCAAAAATTATAAAATACATATTAAAAAGTATTTCAAAATTTAGTGCCGTCTTTTTGGCAGTACATTTGTCATTGCATACAGCCAGGGAGCCACAAACAAATCCTGCTTAGCGTTTTAAATCCTTCACTCTGGCATTTAATGTAAGAGACACTGCACTGGTCGCTGCACCATTGTAGCAGTGTAGTATAATATTTTGTTAAACACCATCAAAACTACTTTTTAAACAAGTACATAACACTTCTTTTAAGTAAAAATTATTGTGATCAACTTATGGAAAAAAAAAAAATCTTTGAAAATCCCAACCTTAAATTTTACAGATGGAAGAACAGTGAAAATCTTCGCAATGTGTCTTTTACCTCATAAGTGTTTCATGAGGCACAAGGGAAGTGAATAAAGGTTATGGACAGGACTCTTCAAGTAAATGCAAAGGTTTTTCTAATGTCCATGCAATCCAGTCACACTTTTCCACAGTTGTTTATCAGAACATCTACTGTGAACTAAAGTAAACAGCCAATCACAGCAGGGCAAAAGTACAGAATAGGACACCCAAAGTGATTGGATGTTGATTTCACTATTGTCTTGTCTCGGCAGGGATAATTTTCAGCAGCAGGTTTGACTGACATCCTGGACCAACGGCATTTTTAAACCTTTCACAACAAACAGAATTACTCAAAATATGATAAAAATTGTGTCAACCATACTTCATAAAAAATGTGAGACTCATATTAAACCAATCTGTCATTTGCACATTTTTTAAGCAAATCACAATCAGTCAAACTAATTTGTGGCTTTTAGTCTTTTTTTAAAGAAGTTATGACGTTCTATAAAGACCAGATCACCGAACTGCATCAGCGGATCTGTGAAAGACAAAAAGTCTCACGGCCACGGAGATAAACTGTTGACACATCAACACAAACGTCTTAATGAAGCTGCCAGACACCTCTGAGGCTCTCAACTCAATTTCATATTCAGTTGTTCACTGCCTTCTTGTCAGGGTATCTCCCTTGAATATTAACACAATTACTGAAAGTTCTATTCTATTAAAACAGCAATCAAACAAGACAAAAATGTTCAGCCAAGCTCTACAAAAATGTAACTTCTGAGTTGCTATGATGGCAAATTGAGATAAATCGATGCTGTTGGTTTGAAAAAAATTCTAGAAACAATATTATATAAGAAAATTTCTGAAGATATTTAAACAGGGCCTGCCATAGTGTGCCCGTTGGTTGGAACCCAGCATTCTGATGGTAAAAAAAAAAAATATATATATATATAATTTCAGAAGTTAATATTAAGGTAGGCCCTCACCAGTTTGCTTGGCAACAACAATGGGTTACTGGAAGTTATTGCTGAGGTTTTTCCATTTTGCCATTGGGTCAGCTTACACTTAACAACAAACTCTTGTTTTTTTTAGAGGTTCACACTGATGTTTAGTTATTTAAAAGAAATTCATTTAATTCACAATGCATTGATGCTGCTTTTCTTTCCATGCCTTTGGTTTAATCTCTTTTAATCAACAATGCCAGCATCAAGTCTGCTGTGGGCTTTTATCCAATTTGAAAATTAGATTTAAATACATTTACAATCTGTTGAAAACCAGATTATTTTCATCCCAATACATAAGCTACTGGACTTGAAAACAGGAGTACTTTATTTTAACGTGATTGCATGCTTCTCTTTTAAGACCTGACTAATATCAAAATTTACTATGATGCACTCGTTATTGACTTATTACAGTAAAGTGTGAGTAAAGCATCAAGGATAAGCACAGAATGAAAAAAGAAGGAAAACTGAAGCTCAAAATGACTGGAAGGCAGCCAAACATATTGTTCCTATGTGGGCTGGCTGTCCAATGAAGGCTATGTTGGTGTTCCTTCCTTCCCTTTTCTCATATTCTCATGGTGACACACACTCAAATCCTGCACTGAATTATCTCTTGTTATTCTTTACTGTGTGTGAGCACTGCAGCTGAAATGTACAGTGTCCTTTACAGACTGCAGACATTATAGAGGAAACGTTCCCTGGATCAGCTAACGCTCAAGGAATTATTATCACAGTTGTGGTGGTTAAGATGGAAATGTGAGATATTAGATGAAATTGACACCATGAAAGCAAATGCTGCTTGAAGGACCACCTATGTGGGAAATGATTAAAAAGACCTTCATGCTTGCATAGTACCATCAAATACTGTCTTATGTGTTGTGATCGTTTATTTAACACCACTATCAATGGCAATTCATACATTGATAGTTACACCTTAACTGGAAAAACAACAGCAAAATAAAAACAAACAAACAATGTTCATCATAGATGCACAGAGAAATCTGTTTGTAAACAAAATCAGCAGATTTTATATTTGACCAATCCGTAACCAGCAAATAACAGATAGCTAAACGTTGTGCGGATATTTTGTTATGTTAGATTTTTGACATTTCTGTTGCGAGACATGTGAGGTGTTAGAAGTTGTTTGGAAATCCCAGCTAAAATAAAGATCAATACTTTACAGAAGACAAAAACAGGGACGGCTGTTAATAATGCTAACCATCCAAATCAGATCTTTTTCATTTGAAATGTTAAATTGCATACCACTGCAATTGACTTTAAAGCGGTCTTTTAAAGTAATTTCCGATCTTGCGATATGGAGCCCTTTTACATTTGCGGGTGTGCAAAAAAAGTTAACGTGGCATAGTTAGGTCCAAAGTTAGGTAATCCTTCTATAGTAATCTTTTAATTTTACAAATGTGTTTCTTCCCACTGGATGTAATATTACTCTTACTGGAGGCCCAGTAAGAGTCTTGATACAATTCTGACTAATAATCTGTGGGAGACACTCAAGATTTGGGTAATGGCAAAAAGACTCAAGACTCACCCGAGAAGGTAAAATTCAAAAGTTTAACAAAGGCACATCTGCTTTTTCAAGTTACGCAAAAGTCATGTTGGCACAAACATTTCTCTGTGTCATCCTGTCATTTATGGTTTAAGGTCAAGAATACCTTGTTAGATCTCTGGGAAACGATTAAACTGTTTCCTGAACGCTACTACTCCTGCAGGTAGACATCTTCAGGACCTCGTGCAAAAAAAAAAAAAGAAAGTCAAGCCACTTTCTTTAACAGCAGATCTGTTCTTCACTCCTTCATTGAATAAATGCAGTCGCCATGGTAATCTCATTTGAGTGGGACAAAAACGCACACAGAGAAGCAGACGGTTATAAAAGGACAGCAAGTTATAAGGGCCAAGGCCAAGTTTGGCGCATTAAAATCCATTTACATATCATTATGAAAGCAGAAGGAACTAATGGAAGCTAAGTGCTCCACAGCAAAGAAATGTTCTGGTGCTTGGCTTGACGAGAAGACCTCCTCTCATTATGAAATATAAATGTTATCAAGGGACAGAGTACAAATCCATTATCATCCTTGTGCACCAAATAAATCTTAAAACAAGTTTTTGAATTTGCTCAAGTCATTATAATACAACATAACAAGAAATCAAAATCTGGTGAGTTTTTAAGTCATTTTGCCACGAGTCTGATTTAATAACCGAAAGCTATCTATGATGACACGTTCTAATCCCGCAGCATCTCTCTACAACACTCACCATTATTTACATTTACACAGCTCCCTCAACTTATCTTCAGAGAAAAGATTGGCAATGCAACAAACCACAGCACATGCTAGGCTAGCAATCAGCACTCTAAAACAAAGGTCTTTGTAATCCATTCATGGGATGGAAAACACTGAAACTGTTGTGTTTGTGGAGTTTGGTAGGCAGGATAATTACCATGCAGTGGCAAGGCACCAATTGAATACTGGAGGACATTTGTCATTGTAAACAACAACCGTAGGACAGGGATCAGCTTTTCTAAACTGAAACGCTACCCACTGAAAAGATACAGACACCACTGACTTAGAACAGTGATCAACTGGAGATGTACCAAGAAATTGACTGGTGAACAAAGAAAATAATCCAAATGTGGCCAGCCTCGACTCTTCAGGCGGACACATGAGCACCAAGTAGAAAAAACTCAGTTTTCCATTTGTAGTATAGCAAATAAACAAATGTAGTCAGAGGACGTTCAGAGATTGAAGACAATATTAAACAACTAGACAAATTATATTTTCTATAATGTCTTGAGACATGTCTGCTGTTACAGCCTGGTTCATTCAGGCTGCAACAAAGTGAGAGAGAGTAGGGCTTCATCAGACAACATGGAGATATAAACAGAGTGACATTAGTATCCTCTGTTTTTCCTTCCAAGTTTTCAATCTCTGTGCATTATGAAACATTTGTAATCTGGAAATGTAGGCAGCCTTTTGGAAATCTCCAGAGGGATGGTAACGATTCACATTCTTCAGGGAACATACACCGAGACTGCAGTCTACACTTAAAGCTAATATTGCAAACAGTGCTAACTGCTAATATCATACACAGAAGTCAGCTTAAAATAACAACTCAATCATTTTGGCGACTGATACTCAAAGTAGCCTTTGCTGCTAATTGAATACAGTCAAGGCAGAGAGGATGGGAAAAATACATGGACAGTACAGTATTTTTATATTTGCTATATCGGTTTGGAGTTGGCCAAATCCAATGTTAGAGTTGGAAAATCAGCCACAAAACTGATTGATGCATCACCAAGTCCCACCACGCATTTCATTAGGAGCCTTTACAATACCGTTTAAAAATTATCGCTTGATTGAAAATATGTTGTATTGGAAATTTTTTTATGTAAAAATAATCATTGTATTAATTATGGTTACAGTGCTCCATTCCCAAGTTCTTTTTTTTTTTAAAAAGTTTGTTTGTATAAAAATTGTAATTCTCTTATGATCAGGGAAGCGGGCAATGTTTTGATTGTTGCAAATAAGTAAAATGCATTTACATGTTAACATATAACTACGTCATGCCCAGCTAATATATTCAAAAGTGTGTGAAGTGTCTTCATCCTTTAAAATTCTTATCAATCCTTTCTCTGAGCTGCTTTAAACACATGATTTCCAAAGCTAAATGAGCTGTTCACTACATGCGGCTGTAGCTGCATTCTGCCTCCTGTCACATCGGTTATCCACCCAATTATAACACTCACCCAAGGACAGCACATTAAAGGGATATTGGAGGCCTGACAAATTCTGTGCCCAAGCCATTCAAGACCTAGAATCTCTTCTACAACATAGAGACTTTATTAAAGTTCACTTCAAATTAAATCCGCTTGGATAGCATGGCATCTCAGAATGTGGTTTAAATTAAATGTTTTTCCAAAGTTCCATATAATTCAAAGAAAAATGTTATGTGCTATGTTTATTATGTGGTGAATATGTGAGCATATGAAAAAGCCAGAGTTTAGCTCATTGTTTAAAGAGAAACTACTTTACAGGAGCTGTGTTCACTGAAAGGCGGTGGCTCATGGCAGTGTAATCCTCTGGCTACAGAAGGAAACAATTTTGCAGAGGCGTTTTCCCCTCACGGTAGCAGCCATTCTCAGTTGATCAGGTGTACTGATATGCTGAGGGACACTAGGCCTAATCATCCAGTATTATGCCACCTGGAGGATGAAGCAAGTGCGCCCGGGCAACTGCTTCTCCAGCTATAGTGTGAACGCTTAATTTATCAGAGTCTGACAAGAAGGACTCCAATTATGTAGAGGGTTTCCAAGATTGCCAGAGTGAGACTAATGAACTGATGTGCCCTTTCAATCTGTTGCTTTACTTTAGTTTAAATGCAAAATATTACTTTTATGCCATTTCTCTTGTCAATTAAGCATTTGCAACACAAGCAAAAAACTCCAGGTTCCAGGTTAACTATACTATAGATTGAGAAAGAAAGTAAAGTTATAAGTTTTTTCTATAAACAAACTTATAGAAAAAGTCTAGGGACATATTTGTCAATGACATATTAAAAACAATGTGTCACAAAACATTATACATGTAGTTCAGCTCACCCACAGCAAATGCTGTCCAAAACGATTAAATTAAATGATTAAAATATATGACAAACAAAAACCAAGGTTTCCTGTAAACCCATAAAGTAGAAACCTTGGTTGAGCTAATGAGTTTTCTTTCAAGGCAATTTTTAAAAATATAGTAATAGTAGTAGTAGTATTTAGTTTATAAACACTACTACTACTACTATGGAATAATATTTAGTTTATTCCACCAACGTGGAAGCAACTCCAAACAAAAGTTTACATATTATACAAGATTAAAACAAAGGCTCCGCAACAAATCAAATTATTTTTTCAATTCATTTTTTTACTCAAAATAACAAGAAACACTTTAATCATAAAAATACATATTATTATTGGCATATTCTGTTTTGGAAGTATACTGTTTTTTTTATATCTTTTATTTTGCCTGACTGATGCCTATTTGGAGGCTGGACTAACATGCTTTGCAGACAGGATGGCGGAAAGAGCAGGAAAAGAAGCAGCATCATCTGGTGGGTATGAACATACACGATGGTTACGAAACACTTCGTCTTTTATGGTATCATTTAATAAAACTGTAAAAGAATGAAATGGCAAAGGAGGAAAGTGAAAAACAAAACAAAACAAGGTCAAGTCAGTTTATTTACATGGGAAAACTTTGGCTTGTAAGAGACGACACAGATCAATAACACAGTGTGCGGTATTGATCGGTGGAATGTGGACAACTCAGCAACTCCAGAGATCTGTGGAACCACATGAGATTTAAACATGAAGTAATGTATGAGAAAGTGCTACAAAAATTTACTTGAATTGATGGAATTATTTTCCCAGAATTTATATTAATACAAGTTGGTCTTTTTATTATATGTTCTTACAATTGCTTTTTTTTTCTTATGCTGTTTATTACTCATAATTTATTTTGTAATTTGTTTTATAGATGTAATGCTTAGAACCTTTGAAAATAACTAATCAGCTGCTTTTCATATTTGTTTTTAAAATGCATATATATGGATGTCACAATACATGTCAACTTAAAATAAAATGCTGCCATTTCTGAGCATGATGAAATCAGGGTGGATATTTCAGGAAGACATTGATCCCAAACACACAGCCAAGGGAAGTCTCAGTTGGTCTCAGAGAAAGTAAATAAAGTGCTCCAGCCAATCACCTGACCTAAAAGCAACAGAAAATCTATAGAAAGAACTGAAGTCAGGATTTTACACAAGGGCCCACAGCTCCTGTATTTTTTGATAAACGTGGCATCTTGGGTATGAAGAAAGAAGACAAAGAACATAATTTCTAACTGAGGATATGCAGATGATCTGATCTTGGCACAAACAAGGCTCGTCTGAAGATACAAATTCTTTCTTAGTCTCAGCAGCAAAACAAGACTTACTTAAGATTCAGAAATAGAGTTCTAGCTTTCTTTTTTTGTTTTAACTGCTGTTTTATGCGAGACTAGGATTATTACCAAAAAATGCTTGGGAGATTGAAAACATACTGCACAGTGCTGAAGTGCTCTAATAATAGGTGTTTCTCCAAAGGGAAATAAAGTAGAAACTAGAACTGGATGGTTATGAAATTATGGGTTTCCGTTCACAAATATATCTTGAAATTGCACATGTGGTGTGTGTTTGTATTCAGAGTACTAGAATCAATACTTTGTAGAAGCACCTAATGATGCGTTTAACAATTGCAAGTCTTTGGGAGTAGGTCTTTAACAACTTTATACATGTAGAGATTGATGTGCAATTTTTCGATTGGTTAGAGCAAATATTCTTTGAAAAATTGATCTAACTCAGTCAGATTAGATGAAGAGGATGTGTGAACATAATTTTTTAAGCAGATTCTTACTGGGATTTAGGTCTGACCTGTGACTGGGCAATTCTTAAATATTCAAACCCTTTTACTATAGCTCATATTGTAAGTTTGGGTTTGTTATTCTGCTGCTTTTTGGCAGCCTTTATCTTACAGAATTTTTTTGCATTAAGTTCCATCCATCTTTTCATCAATGCTAACCAATGCCAACGTCCCTGCTCAAGGAAAGCTGCCCCACGGAAAGCTGTCACAGCCATGTTTCATCATAGGGATGATGTGTTCGGAGTGATGTGCAGTGTTAATTATCCGCTTCACATAGTTCTATTTTCCTCTTATCTAACCAGATGATGTGCTCGCACCCGTGACCTACTGTGTTCCTTGGTCTTGTTTGTTTGTGAATACTGTCTAAAAATTATACAGGGCTTAATGGAACATCTATATTCATACAGAGAATAAATTATAAATAGATGGACACTATTCCTTGTCTTCTAAAGGCAACTGGCTGCACTGGGTTTTATTTAATGGCGTTAGAGTATGATGGTCTAGTTACAAAGGCATGTCAATTTATTTTATGTTTACTTTTTAAAAATAATTGAAAACCATCCATCCTTTGTTTAACATCACAATTATGCAATACGTTATGTTGGTCAATCGCATAAAATCCAAATACATTGGATTTGTGGTTGTATGTACATAACGTACATAGAAACAGTGTCACTAAGGGGTACACATTGCTGCTCTGTCAGGATGATTCATAAACAGGATGGAAAAGTTTCACTTGTTCCCTGCCTGGGTTTCCATCTGGTCTTTCCATGAATTATGTCCCACATAGCAGGAAAACAGCTGGCGATCATAAGATTGATATTATACTGTAATGTCTTTTCTCCTTTTTACATCCTTGGCCTAAGGGGGAAAAATAAACAGCTTTAACTATTTTACCAACCAACTCTTTTTTTTTTTTTTTTTTTACAATCAATAAAACCTACCATTTAAGAATGTTCAGGATGTTTTTATTTCTCATGACTCAACATAAAAACAAAAGTACAGTAAAATTTCTAACAAAATGAAAACGTCTCATTTAAGCTAGACTTCTCACTAATACACAGCATGTGCTGAAGCTTTGTCATGGAGCCAGCTGGGATGCTAAGCCCTGCCCTTAATGTAAAATACCAGAGCACAGCCCACATAAGGCTTGACAGAGGAGGTCTTAGCCGTTCCCAATAGAGCCTCTGCAGTCGACTGTCACCAGGCCTGTTCAGTCACGCAGACGCCTGGAGAGAGTGAGATGCCAAGTTGCCAGTCTATATCCTGTCTAACCTTTATGGCCTTACAGAGGCTAAACTTTAAGATATCACATCACACAGAGTTGGCTTGTAACACCTGCAACCAAAGCTGGTGCACACTTCTTAGTTTTAGAAAATGTTAGTTTTCTAACATTTTCATTTTCCGCTTGAGTTGTCTCCATGTTGACGCAGAGGTTCAACAACATCTATTACTTCGAGGAGAATGAATGGATTTTTTTTTGTAATCATTTCACAAAAGTTGTTTAAATGAACTTTATACCAATAAAAATTAGTTAACATAGACATGCATCTCACACAGCTGCAACGCCTGCTTTTTCATACAGCTTGAAACACAAAACTCTACATAATACTTAACTTTGTACCAAAAGTTCTCTTAAAGACAGTTTAATCAAAAAACAACTGAAATTATAAATAAAAATTAAAAATCTGAATTACGTGGCAAATATCTGATCTATTTTTTTGTGAAGCTGCTCATAAGTTAGTCCAATTCTAGTTTCCAAATCTAAATGGAGTGGGGACATGAGGCAGGGTAGAGACAACCAAAATATGGAAAATATTAGTCTGTGACGCAGCTGTCCGGTTCCGATTTCTGATCTCGAGACCTTTGCTGTATATTTTCCTCCTTCTCTCTCTTCTCATTTACTGTGTCACTACTGTCAAAGACCAATAGGGCCACAAAAGCTAAAATAAATATACACCACTCTACATATTTCTCTGATTTCTCTAATTCTGGGACACAAAACTATTCCACACAGTCAGAAGACAACCTGATTGTTGACTTTACAACAGGTCAGTTAACAGAGCAAATCCAACTAAAAATCTGATGATTTCTGTCACGAGTCAACTGCTTGGTGCGTCTCATAACAAAAATGAAAATGTTACCACATTACTAGGGAAAAGATGCAAGACAATCCAAACCAGAATTAATAGTGCAGTGTTACATCAGGAAATCAACTTCAGAAGAGGAAGCACAGAACTCTAGTATTATGACCACGTTTTAGATATATGTAAAGTCTACACAATTAAGAAATCAGTTGCACAGCTTATAAAAGGCATTACATGACATGATTTACAGCACACTTAGATGGATTTGCACAGGACCATGAAAAATGCACATATGTTTCAAGCTTAAAGCCTGTTAGAAACGTCTACCTCTTCAAGAAGAAGTCATTTTATATGACTGATGATGTGATTGACTGACACTATGATTAAAAATATTAGGCATTTATATCAAGCTTTGCCTCAGCACATCCTCTTAAGGCATTTCTGTAAATGTAAAAGCATAGCTCAGAAATACATTATGTGAACATTCTCACAGTAAAGACGCAGAGAGTTTTTCCCACTTTTAACAATAACTGTAGTCCCATTTTGTTAATAAACCAAGAAGAAATTGGCAGTTTCAAGCACAAAGCTTTTTTTTTTCTGATGCCTGGATATATCAGAACACTTGTATCTTATTTAAGTTATGCTGGATAGCGGACCTCACTGGACACCACGGAGCTTCACTGGCTTTGAGCTCCATGATTGAATTGCCCAGCGGCAGGCCTAAGAGAGGTGTGAAGATGTAGGTGGGGAGCATATGGTGTTTTTTTGATATCCTGGTGAGAAATGAGCCAAGCAGCGACTTCCCTACAGAGAGTGTTGAAGACACAGAGAGGGACTCCAGCTGGTCCTCTGGGTGACCTTCATTACCACAATTAGCATGCACGCCAGTCATAGACACACTAAACTCCATTTAATGTTGCTCTGTAAGAATGGGCTGAGACAACAAAAGCAAAGAGAACAACACAGTTGTCCAGTGAGAAGGAAAGAAAGCCAACTTATGAAATGAGGTGATCAAACTAAGGATCTACGTATTTTTAATACACAAGTAATAAGGTCTGGTTCACATATTACTTTATGATTAACAGCCTTTCAATACAGTTGACTATTATATTGTACATCCCAGAGGATATAATGCAGCAAGCAGTAGCAAAGCAGATGAAAACGGCAGAAAATACAACATTCTTCTGTCATTAATTTGATCGACAGGAATCCATATTTATTGCTACATGCCTTAGCTTTCATGGGGTGAGTCATTGAGGTCATCAAGTGCAGGTCCAGTGAACATAAAACCCCCTTACATACCAAGATGGCTGAACTGTACGGTCGTTTTAGTGTTGTTTCGAAATGAGTTTCTACAATAAACATTGCAAAGGGCAGTCGTATAAATTCACATATTCATAACACTGGCAGTTCTTTCTCCTGCTTTGGGTGCAGGTTAGAAATGAAGCATAACGTAGCTTAGCGCACACACAAACACACATGAAAATAATTAGAAAATATATTATAAAAAAAAAAATATCAAGAAGTGCACTGGAGGTGTTCCAACTTCAATCATGTAATAAACAAGTTAGTTTTGTGAAATAGTATATCTTTAGTTAAAGGGAAATTATTTATTTTTTTTACAAATTAGTTGGGAAATATTTTAGCAAAGATCTGTTCATCCTGAAGTTGCTCTTGGTTCATCATAAATCACCAACAGAACTGGCCATCCTCCAATATGAGCCCAAAAAAGACTGATGAAACCAAAGCATACAAGATGGAGTTCACTGACAAGAGTGATATCGATGTGCATCTAAACTCTCCAACTTGCCATGATTCTTAAAATACTAATAGCAGATTGAATGCAGTGGTCTCTTAGACAGTTGACTGAATGCTAAATAGATAAAAACACACACACACACAATTACAGTCTGTCCAAATCAGGAGTGAGTCAGCTGCATTCAAAAATTAGTCATTGACTTTCTTCAGTGCTTTCTTTCACTTACTAATTTCCCATAAGCCATCAGCAAGAACACATACTTGTTTTTTGGAAATTGTAGGCTCTTATTGGGAGCAAAAACATGCTCAGTTCTCCAAATAATAACTACAAATTGAGGTTTATGAATTTATTCTTATACAAAACCTTAATTGAAACTCAAATGCTTTCAAATTGTACCTTTCTCTAGAGTATTAATAAAAAATTACTATTAATGTTTTGTCAGTTTTAATAGGATGATTCTCAGCTAAAGATACGTAATTTCAGCTTAAAAGCAAATATTTCACATTATTTCCTGTGTTTTTCCCTGAATACAGTCTGTGGAAAAACAACCATTTCCAATTGTTCAGTCTTATAATTAATGCTTCAAAAAGCAACAAAATATAAATTTTCTGGATGGGTTTGTGGCTTGTCTGTAAGGGGGGATGAGTGATCCGAAGCCCAAGCAGGTGAGAACCACTCTCTTAATGCATCTTACAAAGATTGTGTCATGAGGAATAAAAGTTTCAGGAGGAAATGTCAAACATGCCTCTCCCCAGAGACACTCAATACGCATTCTGAGAGATCCAAGTTGTCGAAAGGGCAGAAATGAAATATACTGTCACCAGAGAGTTCAAGGTCTGCCTTGGGGTCCTCTCACAGTGGGACCTGCTCTGAAAACCTCTAAAAAGGAGATCAAACGCTTTAACCAGCTCAAATGACTTCTTTTGATTATAATCTGCCCCCCAAATGAAGAAGCTTTTATCTGTGTTTCTAAAGCTGAGCCAAGCCACCCCATAGATAAAACTTACTTCAGACACTTGAATCTGGGATGTTGTACTTTCAGCCAAGATCCGTATTTCATGATCAAAGGTATGGATCGGGAAGTCGGACCGAAAGATAACTGAAAACCTTAATTTTATAGCTGAGCTCTTTATTCATCATTACAGACTGAAGCAAGGTCTACATTACTTCTGATGAGGTCCAGAGAAGCCATCCGTCTTTTTCTGATGGAGAGCCCTCGCCTCAGAGTTACGTTACTGACTCATTTTTGGAGGCCCAAAGAACTTGGAGATACACCGTTTGCCTATATTGTTATTTTCTAGATACAAAAACAAAGGGAAACATCTAATTATGCTGCTGTGTATTTATGGTGATTGAGGGTGACTGACAGCACTAAGATCCTCCCCCTGGCTCTGATTGGTTGTTTCTGACTAAGTAGTGTATTTCTGCAGAGTACAGTAGAGCCATAGGGAAAAGTGGCCTCCCAACCCCATTAAAACAACTGATAATGAGCTCTTAATTTAAATCTTTGCTTTTTTTTTTTTATTTAACAGCCAGGATCACTGCCTCCAACTTCTTCTACCTGTTTTCTTCACACAGTCTTATTCAAATATATGCCTGATTGTATTCCTTGCTGAGGTCAACAGGATGAAGAACATCACTGTGTTCAGATAAAAGCTTTCCCACATGTATTGATCTGTGTCACTGTATGTAAACCGGTGTAACTGAAACTAATTGGAACAAAATTATCCGTCTGTGTTACCATTAAATTTTACCCTCACAGCGCTCAATTTTAAGGCAACAATAACCTGGACAAAATATTACAGACCTAGCAAATCTAAAAGAAATCCTCTAAATATCAAAACATGTACATTGAAACATATTGCTTATTGCAGATACTGAATTACAATTGATTATGCACACCGTTTAAACAGCAACCTGGGGTAATACATCATGCACAGTCGATCCACCACTGGATGAAAGCCAGAAGTATTGACATGCTTCTGGTTGCTGAGCCAAGTGGACAATCTAGTGATGATGTTTCTTGTTGAGAAGTTAATATACTTTGTGTAAAAGAATAACAATAATATTTTATCTGTTTCTATAAAATAGATAAAATGTTTTATAGAAATAAAATATTTCTATAATCACATGCTTTATTTTAAGCATGTGATGTTTTCACTCCAAAATGCAAATTAAAAAGAAGCTGAGCCTACATGCAACATTAGCTTTTGAATTCAACTGCACATCAACAAAAATGATGAAAGTTTGCCGCCCCCCCTCCCTCTTGCAGGGAAATAAAAAAAAAAAGTCAAACCAAAAATCAAATGCTGCAGGTACAGCATTAGAGAGCTAATGGAAATTATATGCTATGTGTTGGTTGCAATGATGTGCTTTATAAATGCAAGCAAAACATTGAGACTTTGCATCACCTCTTATTACATTTTTAATGAAACAGATCATATTCAGGAGAAAGTAATCTCCATTTGTAATAACAAAAGATTCATAATTAAAACATGACCTGATGCGAGTACAATGAAAAAGAAACTTGCATTCCAGTTTCTTGGTTTTACATCAAAGACTCCAGCTTTCCACTACAATAGAAAAACAACTAAGAAAAAACTGCATGAGGGAAGGGGGAGAGGTGACATACTGCATTCAAATACTGATAGCTCAAGCAAGTTCAAAGCTGTAAAAGTGTAGTAGGTAAGAATGTATGGGTGGAAGAAAAGGATGACCCATCATAGAAAAAGAAAAAAAAAAAAAGCAGATCAAAGTTTTAGGGAGTTGTGGTTTGAGACTGCAAAATACACCCTGTTCCAGCTTTTATCAGTTTCTTCCAAGAACCCAGCCAAGAAAAATCTATACAATCTACATTTTTGGGGTAGGGACGTAGCAAAGTGAACAACTAGAACAAAAGAATAATACTAACACTAAAATAATATGACAAGCGTTACTTAGACATTAAAAACACCCAAGACTTGATGCTATCAACATTTCTAATAAAGGCTGTACATGTCAAGTCTTAATTTGAATTCTTAGCATGAATTTGAAAGGCAAGTTAAACACTGGTTACAATAAGAAAAATAATAATTTGCTTCTCTGTTTCTCTTGTCTTACAAGCCTATTTTTAGTCAAATTTGTTATCTTTTAAAACCCCCTAACTATCACCTCAAAAACACTCGCATGTCATCGAATGGGTCTATGAGGACACCAGCGTGACATAAAGGGTTAAATTTAATAGCAGCGTGTGAATTTAGGAAACAGACACAGTACTAGGACATGACTGTCCCACAATAATTTGACCTGCTTGCAGTGAAAACATAAAAGAAAAGCTAATGCAGAACCACAGAATCAGCAGTTTCTAATCTGTAATGGTGTATAAACAAATGAGCCTGGGAAACAGGATGTCACCACAGTCTGCCGTGCTGTACATGGTTGTATTAACCGATTTACATGAAGGTTCTACAATTTTAGCATTTATGGAAAAAAATAGCACCTTTTTGACTTTGGACTCGGCAAGACTCAGCAACACATTGTTTTGGGCTTTGTTAAATATTAATAAAATATAATTTTGATGGCAAAGTTTAAGAGTAAACCACATAATAAATCATAGCCAGTGAAATAGTGCAATTTAAATGAGCAAAACGCTGTATACTTAAATATGTTTTTAACTAGGCTATTCATGAAAACGCAATTTTCATACCAACGCCAGTAAATCAAAAATTTGTGATCCAAATCTGATCTTAACAGTTTCCGTCATCCTGGTTTACCACTGATCCTCCAATATTTTTTTTTAAAGCTTGTGATTGTGAAAGACAGCCAAAGGATCTGCTTTTAGAAATACCTCTTCTGTACTCCTCACAGTGTAATTTAAGTGTCTCTTTTTGCAAGACAAATAACAGTGACTAATGAGATACTTCACAGTACAGCTCTCCACATCTTCTTGCAGACAGCAGCAACTGGACTCGGAAGGCAGAATTCTCCATTCTTGTGCCATAGATAAATCCACTCCCTGCCCTTAAAAGAGACTTATAGAGTTAACTGCAGACACACTAGGTCAGCAAATCTATGTGCCTCTCTTCAGAATCAATACAAGTGGTTTTAAAATTATAAAAAAAATCCTCAAGCTCAGCAAGCACAGATACATGTCTGAATTAATTACATCAGGTGACATTAATCACTCAAAGAATGAACCTTTCCCCGTTTCACGAAACTTTTCCTTTTCTGAAAAACCCAATAGAGTTCATTTAAAAAATTTTCCAGTTATATGCTTCTGACAATAGTGTCCTGGAATTTCAGTCATTCCTCATGGCAGAACTGATTTTACTAAGTCAGGTTTGCAGGCCACCTCGCTCAAACACAAACCTTCGCAGCTCTAGCCATAGAACACCCATTGTCCATTTGGAACAGCAGTTTGTCCGCAAGCTTCAACTAAGTGCCTGATTTCTTAAGATCTTCTCTTAAGAAATCAGTGCACCACTCCCTCTTGCAGCAAAGCAGCCCCATAACATGACTTTGCCCCATAACATGACACCATCTTCATAGCTGGGAAGCTGATGTCAGGCATGTAAGCTTTGTTTTTTCTCCAAACGTACCAATGGACATTTTGGCCAAACACTTCAATTTAAGTTTCATTAAGCCAGAGGTTATTTCTCTAAAAACAGAAAGTTCCGTCTCCTATTGAGAATGTAAAGCACTTTGAAATGCCTTGCTGCTGAAATGTGCTATACAAATAAAATTTGATTTGATTTGATTTGAGAATATCCCCACCAAGATTTGGTTCCCCAATCTGAGCAGTGGATAAGCCAAACAGTTTAATCATTACAATGAAACTTAAAAAGGGATTTTGTGGAAACAAAAGACAAAAACAGTAAAACAGACACAAAATTTTGATTCTGTTTCTGTTTCAGAAGCTTAAATAATTCCGTTTAATCAATATTACCAAGTAGCCAGAGGTCTTAACACTTGGTAAAATTGTTGTAGTTTTTATAGCCAGAACAGATCACATATATTTTAAACTGTGCACCTTGTATCATATGACTTAGGAAAACATATTTTGGTAGAAGTACATAGAAGGATCCTGGTGGAAAACCAGCACTTAAGAAATTGAAGCCTATTATAATTTTTTATGTCAATGTGACTGTAAATAAGGGCAACACAAAACACCAATAGTGTTTGAAGACATTTTGATCCTGTAGCAAAAAGAAATTATTCAAGATATTTAAGCTATGTAAAGTAATTTCCAAATCATTAGCAATAACAGTTTAAAGATCAGGAACACTCGCTGCCTCCCTTTCCATATCAGACCTGACTTCTTTCCAGTAAATTCAGAAAGTGAGAACACTTGGGACTTCCCTCCCATTTAAAGTAATATCTTTCCTCCTTATAACCCAGTGCTTCCTCAACTTGAGCCCACGTTAAACTAATTTATAGGCAGAATCTGTAGATAAAAACCTTGAATCCCAGCCAAACTCTCATGTCAGACTCAAATCTGTAGTTCTTTAGATAAATAAAGTCACTTTTTTTTTTACTTTCAAGATGTAACAAAAAGTTCAAGTTTTGAACATGTGCCAAAAAATGAAAATAGAAAGTGAAGTTTTATTCTTACTTTTCAAAAGGTATCAAGATTACATTACTGCTATATGAGAGTCATTTTAATAAAAGATGTGTTTACAGGAAACATTCCTGCCACATATGTTTTACAGCTACCTTTTGCAGACATTCTAGTTCTATCAGGTCAAACATAACGTAGCTATATTAAAAGTAAGAGGCTACAATGACCCATTTGAAATTAGGCAACACATAATGTGATGTGACTGAACAAAGAATAAATAGAACAAAGAACTCCAAGCAGCTAACTGAGCCTATTGTTTCATTAGATCTCAGCGTCGCTGACATCCTGACTCTCCTAGTTCACAGAGGCCAAGTGAGAAACAGTATAGCTTGGTCCTTTTCACAGAACCTTCTCACTGGGATATTAAAAATGTACTGGAGATTTAAAAAAAATAAAAATCAAAACTGAAAGCGCATGACACCATGGTGTGCTGCAAACTGAGACATGAAAGCAAACAGTGGTCTGTGTGTCAAAAACACAAAGACCACTAGTTTCATTTTTTAATTACTCATGGCTGTCTTCAACAGTAATGCAGGACTTGTGTCCACTTCTTTCTCTGTAAATATTCTTCTGACTGGAGATATTAACATTAAATTCACACCAGATGTTGGTGACCAGCACACCTATCAAAACAATTTAGTTCATAAATTAAATGTAATGAAGTCTAACCACAGGGATAGGTATTGAACACATCAACAAAATGTGTTCAATATGTTGAACACATATTGATCAGTGTGTTGAACATGCTTTGAAAGCCAACAGCTGAAATATATTCATAAAGTGAGGCAATATACAACAGGTTTAATAATATTAGATAGCCTATTAAAAATATTTCTCATTACCAAGGTATTATACAAATAGCATTTCATTGTGGTTGAACGCAGAGTTCTTTCCTTTGCAAACTTAATGTAATTATACTCAGGGCATTTTGTTTTAAACTATAAAAACTCAAACCTTTAGGACCTGAAGGTAGTTTGTATGTCAAAATGGCTCAGAACCACACCTGAACAATGCTTACTGAAGGAGTTGCCTTGATGTTATCATTAATAAAAATATTTTTCAAAAGTAAACATTTTGGTAAACGTGTTCAATACTCATTTCACATGCCATTCAACTTTATTTCACAAACTGTGATTTATGGATTGATTTGTTGTAGCTTCCGTATGTATCAGTTGGGTTGATACTGATTTAGGATAATTAGGATTTTAGGTTAAATTTATTTTACAGGCAATTAAGTCAAATGAATTTGATTTACAATTTTATGTTTGAATGGCTGACTAAGCGTGTGCTCTTCATTATCTAGGGTCACTTGTTTGATATCTCTTCCATCTTTCTTCCTCTACATAATGCAGTTCAGATGAAAGGAAGGATGTGGGAACAAGCTTTGTTAACACAAAAACAACAGCTGGAAACAACGTGATTCTTTTTTCCAGTGCAGATCCAGTGCAGACTGCAGACTGTTGGTGAAGTAATACATATGAAGGACAAATACCCTGGATCAAAACATGTATGAAGCGATGTTGTTCTCAGAATATTACTTCCCTAATGGTAACAATACCTCATTTACACAGGCCATTTCCTGCTGTAATTGTGTGGACAACACTTCCACTGCATTCAGAAACTAGCACACACCCTTGCATACAAATCAAAAGGAAACGGTCTGTCTAAACAAATATGTCTAAGCCTGTCATAATGTGTTTGAGTGAACAATAATACTATCTTGTAGTTGAGCATTTGTTGTGTATAAGATTACGAACAAGTCTTTTTAAATAATAATTAACTTTTTAAAAAGGGGGTTTTTTACTACACATTCAATCCATTGCACTCAAAGTATTGTTTACTCTTACAAAATGTGAGAAATATGTCTCCATAGGGAATTTACCACACATCCAACTCCTACCAGAGGAATGTAAATTGAATTCTACCACTTTTATATTTTACTAGACTACAATGTAACCATCTTGTTCACTAGGTCTGACAAAATTTATTTTGTTTTTATTTTTGTACATACATTCCTTTGTTTTGTCTGCTTTACCTCTATGCTCATCTCCTCTCTTTTTCCATTTTTAACAGTAACATCTGTCACATCTACAGAATTTGCAAGAGTTTTGTAAATTCCCAATGCATTGCCCTAGCAATAGAAACCATTACATTACAATGAGCGAGTTACCCTAAGGTTTCTGCTGAAAAAAAACAGACTTGAGAGTGGTTTTACATAGACAAAAAAAAAGAATAGAAGATGTCTGTAAGAAATAAATAAACGAGAAATAGAATAGATACTAACAACTTACAACTTCTCACATCTTAATAATGAGATGTAAGAAGTGTGTGATGCGGCAGTTCTTTATGCTACCAATATACATGTTTGATTTCACGTGTACTACACGTGTTGACATTCCACAGTTTGCATAAAATAGTTAATGAACGGGTGCGACAAATTTAGTTATCCTGATCAGCCATAAATGTGCCGGGGTTTGAAGTGACTGAGCAATCAACTGCATGAGGAGTCCAGAATGCCATTTCTTGTCATTTGTATTGATCTCGATTATTATGAGAGACATATTTTGTTTGTGGTAAGCTAATTTTGAGGATGATAGCTGGTGGGCAAGTTCTGACATACTCATTTTAAACTACCATGGATTTTACTGTTACCCTGATCATTCAATCAGTAAAGCATGTGCAGGGTCGATGATTAAGAGCAATTGCAAAGGTGGTACTTGTTCTAAAAATGTTGAGAAACACTGATTTAACCTATTTTCACTACTGAGTTTAATTTTTAGCGCACATTTGTGGGTAATCTTGAATTGAATCACTGGATGAAGTGGTCAGTTCTTAACATTGCAGTAGTAATGTAGAAACAACTCATCACCTCCTGACATTGACTTTGAAATTATCCTACCAATCTTATGCTTAAACCATCTTATTTAATTACACAAAATGGCTTACCATTTTGCCTTGTGGTGATGACCTTCTCAGCTTTTCGACAATAAATTTACAGTGTGATTTGAAGATGAAATTCAATTTGGTATGAAGTTACACCCTATAAGGTTAAGGGCATCATTGAGCAAAAACTCTGTCAGTCTCTCTAGTGTTTTTCTAAGAAGCTTTTTTCAATATGACCAAGATGAGTTCAAGGGCAGTAGGCAGAAGGAGCAGCTCATGGAGATAGACTGCTTGGGTGTTGCACAGAAAAGTACAATGAAGCGAGCTTTGAGAACCACTGAGGTGTGTACAAAATTCCCAGGATACACACCCACACAGACACGCATACTTCACTCTGGACGAAACGGGCTCACCATTTTCACACAGAGAGGCATTGTATGCACAGCCCCACTCACAACAAAGGCGACATGCAGCGAACCCGAGCTTTTCATCTACCATCTACACCTGCTGTGAGCTTCTGTGTGTGCGCTGTTAGAAAGAACAAGTGACAGAGAACAAGACCAACTGATCAGCTGCTAGTACACAAAATATTTTCCATTCGTTCATCTAAAACAAAAAATGATGCAAGACAATTCAAAAGAAGAAAAAACTTTCAAAGAGAAATAAAAACTAGTTTTATTATACTTTCTGAGTAGTAATATCATATTGGGAGTCTTTCTGTGGCGGCCACAGCAGAGGAGACTGAATTCCTAAAAAGATTAAATGTTTGGGTGCAGCTGAGGGGAGAAATGCCAAAGGCAAATAATATGATCAAATGACAAAGCAACATCTGCTGGTAATTTAATATAAAATTTTGATCTGTTGTAGTGGACTTTGTAAACAAATCAGCCAAGTAAATCATAACTAGTTGCAGAATAACATAAGATGTTGATGCATAAATGAAATAGTTTTAACCTGATGGGTCTCATGCCATCCAGCCAGCAACATAGTAAATTGTTGCTAAATTTAGAATATTGCTATGGAGTAATCTATTACAGCCATGTAATAGATTGGTGGGAGCCAGTCACCTTGCTTCATTGGATGCAACAAAATGGAAAGCACACACTTTTTCAGACTGTAATCATTAAATAACACACTGTTCTTCCCCTCAACTGTTTTTATTAAAAATGTTTCAAAACTTCTACCCAGAAACCAGCAGCACATTGCTCCTTTTATGTATTTAGATGTTGAAATAGAGCAAAGTTTACAGAAGAGAGTTCAGATGTGTCAGAGCTTTGAAGGAAAATAAAAACTGGAAAGAACAATAAGTCAGGTTAAACACAAAAAAGTAAATTGGTGTCACTCCATAAAGGTTTGACCGGCCCAACACCCCAAATAAAAGTTAAACCTTTTAATAATTTGCTAATAGAGCTACTTTACCTCGGGCTTTAATGTTCCAAAACTAATCCAATTGATCAATTTATAAGATATAATTTACCATCCCTTTATATAGTTTGATGAAAGAAAATCACAACATAAGCTTCTGTCGAACAATAAGAAGGGAACAACTGGTTAACATCAGTTAAATTGATAATAATAAAAAAAGAGATTGGCAAAACAACTCCGCTGGCCATGCTGACACTAACAACCCAAAAGTTTCCGCACTTGTCCCTTCCTTTTTCTTCACCTATAGGTGTCTCCAAATCTTTATCAAATGTGGGCATACAGGGGGTCAGAAGGCCATCCAATCGGTCAAACAGACATGTTGCAGGGTTTCCCCCAGAAAAATTGCTAAGCCCGGTGGTCGTGGTGCTGAGGCGATCCACCGGCTGTCCACCATGTTTTTGTATTAAAAGATGTTAAGTAGACAGGTAATGTCAAATTCTGCTCAAGGCCTCATTCAGCCTTAGACCGGCCCTGCATGATGAGTTAAATCAGCTGCACTGCGCAGAGATGCGCAACAAGCAGGAGATTTAATTCAGTGCAGCAAATGTGGCTTTAGTAGCTCTTCCATTTCGTGTCTGTTGAGTTTTTAACATGGGGACACAGAAACTATTTTGGTTGGTCCAGTTTATGGGACGAGTTCCTCAGATCTCTGCGCGCATTAACCATATCAAACCATTTGATATGGTTTGATACATAATATAACCGGAAAAATAATACTAAAAATAACAATAAAATCATATAAAATCAGCGTGATGCGTGACTGCGAGGAGAGCGGGCTGAACCTGCATGATGAGGTTAGTGCTGGTTCGTTAACCACTAACACTCCGGCCAACCGGACCACAGACAAGCTTTATCAGCGCAAACAGAGCCACAAGGTGAGATGGAAAAGCCGCGCAAAAATCATTGCCACCACTCGCTCAACGAGCACCTCAGAAAGCGTGACTACAAGTTATTCCTGCGGGTCACGTAGAGCTGCGCAACCAGAGCTAACGCGGTGGGGTTTAAACTCCTACCTTGATCAAAAACTCTGGAAAAAAAACATAATTACTCACAGGGGGTTGATGTAAATATGCATACAGGTCAGCCTGTGTCCAGTTTGAGTGAAAGAAGGCGCGCGATCCGCGCTGAGGTAAACTTTAGACATCCAGCTGCTGCAGCGCGCGAGGCAACGCGCAGAAGCGCCAGTGCTGTGATTGGTCCAGCTTTAAATGCATAAACTGTAAACCTATCATCTACACACATATCTTTTAGGAATAAAATAAATTTGCGCCGCCAGTGATACGCTCAGAGAGACATTGCAATACGGCTTTAAAAAAAAAAAAAAAGCAATTTTTATTTATTTTTTTTTTTTACTAAAAACATAAACAAGAAAGGCTTAGCCTGGCGGTGGAGCTAGTAAAGCATGACGGGCCGCCAGGCCTATAATACACTGGGGGAAACCCTGTGCTGTATGCACAACATGAATGCATGAATGACCTTCAAGCACTGCAATGCGCAAAATTAATTACTGATCCCTGCATAGCAGTTTCCTCATTTGTGATCAAATGTAGACATTTCTTATACAAACTGAAATTCAATAATGATAATCCTCTTTTCTTAGGGTAACTTCAGTTTTCAGATTTCTTGTCCTGAAAAATGAAGCTCTAAATCTTGTCTTTAACTTAAAAGACGTAATTCTTTGCCAAAGTAAGACTGAAAGAAATTATATGAGGAGAAAGTTAGCACGGAAAGCCGGGCAATCCAAGTTTAAGAGGCTCATAAAACTCATACAAAAACGAGTTCAGCTGGTAGAATCAAATTACAGTAGATGAGGTCTGGTATAGCACTGTATGGCACTAAGAGGAGCTGGAATGCACATTATATACAAATGAATAGAAGCACAAGCATATATAATAATAATGCAGTACAAGTGTCACTACAGTGTATATGGTCCCTTGCCTCTCTTAGTACCAGCATGCAAGCATCAGTCACCTCTGCTATACAACTGACTGAAAGCAGCTGAATACAAAGCACCTGCACAACAACAGATGGGTCTTTAATGGACATCTGGGCAGACCAGAAGGTTCAAGATATTACACATAACACAAAGTAGTGCAAAAATACCAAGATCTGACCTTCTAAACTGACAGGCTTGGAAACATCAGTAATCACCACAAAAGCAGCCAACAGGCCCTTATTCTGGAGCAGCTGCAAAGATGCTAGGCTCAGCCTGGAAGAATCTGTTGATAAGATAAATGTTGGTCATGCTCTTTACAAGTCTGTGGTTTAGGCGAGGAGTGGCAAGAAGAGTGAGACCAAAACACAACTTGTTGGCTTATATGCAAAAATGCTGAGTTTGGAGGAAAAACAAACATAACAAAGCTACATGATGCTTAAGGTTGCAGTGGAGATTCACTTTCCAGGAGGACAACCTATATAGTCAGAACTTCTATGGAATAATTTATATTATTCCATAGCATACTGTATGTGTTAAGAGTCAAAGACCTAAGTCCAAGTGAGAATCTGTGGGCAGAGTTATAAACTTGATGTTCAAATCTCATTTCTACCTAATATGATTGATGTTGTGGACATAATTTTGTCTCTAGATGTTCAAAGCTGGAAAAGATATTCCCAAAAAGATTTACAGGTATAATTGCAGGAAAAGATTTTCCTACAAAATGTTAATTCATGAAAGCTGAACATAAATGCACGGTACACTTTCATGTCTTCATTCATAAAATACGTTTGTATTTTTTTTATTTTTATGGAGCTTTACATTAAAACTACTGACTGCTTTGTGTTATAACTAAAATACAGTGAGGTTTGTGGTTTTAACCTGACAAAACTGTGAAAATTTGAAGTAGTATTTAGTATTAATACTTACATAAGGCGCTTTTAAGGCTTGTAAAGAGTTAAAAAGGGAAAAACAATGGCAAAAAAAAAAAAAAAAATTTAATATATTAATGTGAAAAGTGCTACAAGAAAGAAATTTAAGGAGTTGCCAAGGTCATAAGTGTTGGGAGTCGCTGACCACATCAAGCGCTCTAATAAATCAGTGAGCTACACATTCATCTTCCAGCCAATCAATAATCCCAAAACCAGTCAAGATGAGTGACATTAAAAGTACAGAAATGCAATACACAACCTTGTGCAGTCACAGTGGCAATCTATAGTCTAAAGGGCCTTCAAAAGAAACACTGAATTTACTCAGCACTGAAAATAAATGAAAAAAAGTAATTTGCTGTCTCTATAACAAATGCACCACATGTACGGGACAAGATCAAGCATGTTAACGAACACACAACATGACATAAACATGCTGAGCACAAGTATTCTGATCATCATGCCTACAAACTAATGTAGTGGTTTCGTTTTTACTTCAGAAACCTCCACTGCACCAGAGCTGACGAGGTGCGATAGCTAAAAAACACAAACATGCACAGAGACTTGACCACAAAAATAAGAAGTGAAAACGTCAACATATTTTAGCTTGAGTAAGAAAAGGGGATACAACCGAGCAAAGATATTTTTCTATCAGATTAGAATATTGAAAACAAAAAAATACAAAGCTGACTAACAAGCAGCCTCCACTGAACCTTCCATGTTTCTTATCTTGCTCAAATGGCCTGACATCTCTGCTGCCAAACATTCAGTGGGCGGCCCAGTGTTTGAGTTCTGAAGTCCAGCCGTAAAGGCACCACATGATGTCCAGTGATCAAAGAGGAATCTCACCGACCGACATAGCCCATGTTCTGCTTCTGGCAAACCTCCAGCATTCTCCCATGTCGTCAAGATTCCTGATGTTGTTGAAGCATTCACACATGGTTCTGTGCAGATATGTACGTCTTCCGAAGCTCAACACTAAACAGGCAACAAACCAAATTATGTTGGTCTTAAACATAATTTCGCTGCAGTAGCAAAAAAGTTATTCTTTGTGCATAAAGTAGAGATAAAATTCAAATTTATGTGCAGCCTTTTCACATCTGAATGTCTATTCCTACTATTGAATAAATAAAAATGGATGCTTATGCACACTGGCTCGTGACAAGCCGATTATGAGGTACCTCCAGAAACTGGGCTTGCAGGTTGTTTCTCCCCTGCTGGTCATAAAAAGCTGGGAATAAAATCAAGAAAAAGGGAATGAAATTCTGAGGCCTGTGAGCTTCATCAGTAACAGCATAACAAAACAAAACAATTCTGAATTAGATCTCGTAGCAGGATTAAACAGACTCCAGAGCATATCATTGCCCTGTGACAGAAAAATATTAGTTTACTGCAGCTCCTTCTAGCTAAGGTGAGACTATTTTCTAAACTCCCCCCCGAAAGTAAAGGACAGTTTGCCAAGTCAGCAGAACCAGACCTGAGCCACATGTTATCCTGACAGCATGCTGCTCACCAACTGCAAGCCACCTAAGCTCTTTGTTGTGCATTTCAGTGATAAATGCAACTCTTTATAGAAGACAAATATGCTTTCAGCAATTAGACAATACAAAGCCTTACAATCCCCCACACTGACAAGAAAGCTAAAGCTAAACACTGCACCCTCAGGGGAAGTTGCATAATTTAAACTACAGGCAAGAGGAAGATCCACTACAAATTAGTATTTTAAAACAGTGTGCATGAGACTTTATACGTATTAGCTGAAGATCCTTCGATTCTCTCTCTTGTGACAGCACCTCAGCTATGAGATTAGAAATTAGAAAAGCAGTGATCTCCTGGTGCTTCATCTGGCTCAGTTTGATAGTGAGGTGCCTGTGGGGGTCTTCACAGGACAGCTTCTAACACTGTGGGTTTTCTTCAGTAATGACATCCCACAGATTGCGTAACTCTGCCACTGTACGGCCCTCAGGCATCAACTCTCTGCTACTGTAACCATGAGGCTGTCAGTGACTCCCATCCCCCTCCTTCTCTCATACACATGCAGTGTGCTCTCACAGATAATCACACACATGCTGCACGCTCAGAGTCCCATTGTATCCAACGAGCTCTGAGGAGGCTTGAGCTGGCTGCTTTCACACTCATGGTTTCAATGTACAGTACACACAAAGAAACTCATGAGTACAGCTCAGAACAATGCTTTATTGGCTGAAAAAAAATAAATGGAAGCAGTCACGAGACGTTGTGATCTTGCCTTAGACACTGCGATCCCACGTGTTTTACAACGCGGCAGCTGAGTCAGGAGGTTTCTCAACAGAAAGCAGGAAATCAATACATTTGGCAAACCTGGTGGAGTAGCTCTTTTATTTAGCAGACAATTGTCAATTCTACTCACACACATGAGATAGCTCCAAATGCAACAAGAAGCAAACTCTTACTTGTGAAAATTAAGGCAAAATTAAGGTCCCTATGTCATCAGATAGGGACCTGTTTCATTTTAAAATTTTAAATTGCTTGCTGTCTCTTATTAAAGGATTAGAAATGTCTGTTCTATCCATTTTGACTGGGGGAAAAAAGAATGTTGAAGTCAGCCTAAGTCCATTAAAGAACAATACAGTAATATAACAATTCATCTGTGCTGCATAAGCAGTAAATAAATGCCTTCAGTCCTTAACTTCGCACATCAAACTCTTCCATCCACACAGCTAGGATCAACTCGGTGACTCCAGCGAAGACTCATGAGAAAACATCTATAAATCCTTCACTAAAATAACTTGAAAGGAATTTAAAATTGGTTCCTAATAGAAAACCTTCAGAGACATATTGGTTGAACATGTGTGCTCACATATGAGTTGTATTAGAGACATTGGTTGTTCTTATGATAAAGATTTGAAAAGTTGGGAAAATTGATGCATAAGCTTTCTGTATGTGTTCCTGCCAAAGCATTCATCCCACTTAAACAAAAACGTCATTGGACTGGAAGGAATTTTTTTTGTTTTCAAAATGTGTAAAATAAAAATCTAAACAGGATGACAAGCGAATCTATTCAAACCCCTTTTAATCTGATGTTCCTAAAAAAAGGCCGATACAACTAACTTTATTTGGACTCATCAAAACAGTCTGAATGGAGTCAGATTTAATCTCAGTGTAAATCCAGTTTTTTCATGAAGGCCTCAGAGGCTTGAGAGAACATTAATGAACAAACAATATCATAAAGAAGAATTTAATAGCTAGAATAGCACAGTCAAAGTCTATAGCTACATTTAATTGAGAATTTTCTAGTTCCAAGACTAGAAAATTGCCTATTTCCAGATACTGTTCATCTAGTCTGACTGCCTTTAGGGAAAAAGACAAACTAGACAAAGGCTAGACAAAGCCAGTAGAGACATACTCCAAATAAGTTATGGCCATAATTGAAAGGACAGGTGGTTCTACTAAGCTTCATCAGGAAGCTGAACATGGGCACATTCAAGTTTTTAACAAAAAAATAAGAATAATTTTCTTCCACTTCACAATTGTGTGCAAATAAAACACACTAACGTTTGTGGTTGTAACAAAGCAGATTGCGAAAAAGGTCATGAATACTCATTGTCTTGAGTACTGTTTCAAAGTACTGTAAATGAATACTATAACATTTTACACTGCCATCATAAGGAGGCAATAAAGCCTTTGTTACACATGGTTGCAATAAGCAGCGTAGTGGTTGCTAACCAGACAACGCCTTAAATACGAAGACAAACAAACCAGATGAGTCTGCCAGAAAAAGTGAGAGGAATGTTGTAATCTTCTTTCATGTCAGCTCGTAATAACTGTATCTTCTCCAGAAGGGGAAACGGGCCTATTCAAGCAACGAGAACATGGTTTTTAATGAGCCGGAATTCATTCGATCATTTTCAAGAATATAACAATAAAATGCATACAATACATAAGTAAACCCAATGTAAAAAATAAATAAATTTGAACATTTTCTGAACGTGTGGTCAAATTCTGCTATTTTAGGTCAAGATGTGTTAAAATAACAGATGGATTCCAAACTTAAATAATAGACTAACATATTCCAGATGTGTCTGGCCATTGTTCAATGATTCATATGCTGTTACTCCAAATGCTTAATTTAATTCCATTGGAGGGGTGTCAATTCCCCGTCCTCTGGGGCCTGTGTTAACCAACTTCAAGATCTGACTCTGTTTAAGCTCGGTTTAATTTTGAAATGTCTCACTTAAATCTCAACTTGAATTCTTAGCTGAAAAACACCAGTGAGCTACACATTTGAATTTGTGAAAGTAATAATAAAAAAAAGGTATATTCTGCAACCCAAATTTGCTCTAAGCCGAGCAAAAAACTGAAAAAACTAAAGATCTAACAAGGAGAGCAATATAAGCTGTGAACATTAATAATTTCCACATGAAAGGAGAAATGACTTATCAGTAGATAACTTTGAAAAAAAAAAAAGCATTTCTTCTAAAATATGTAGCTAACTTCTGAGTTGTAGTGTTAGAATAAAAGACTTCTTGAACACAATAGATAAATAGTAAGCGGCTTTACTACCTACAAAGTAGTGTTTCAAGTCGAACCAAAACAGTAATGTCTACAGCTACAGGGTACTGAATGGAACTGCCACACACAGCTGCTGGAAGAGACACGTCCTAGTGCTGTTCTGTTTGGTAAGTAACTTGTGTATGTATCACCCTGTGATTTTTATCCTGTAGAATCCAATGGAAAAACAAACATTGTTTAAAAACACCAAGTATTTAAAAAGGTCAAATGCCCTTGTTTAATCACCATTTTTTGTTTGTGTTAGACTTTTTCCTTCTTTGACAGTGGTCCGCCATGCCACGTCCTGATTAGGTCACATATGTTCACCCTGCCTGCAAAGATTTATCAAATCCATCACGTTGTGAGGACATCTCTTGTCCACAGCCCTCCTCAGGTGAATTCACAGATTTTGTATCAGATTCAGTTCTGGGTCTAGGCTAGACAAATCCAAACCTCTGTTTTTCCTCACAATCCATTATTTTAATTCACCTGATGTGTTCTCAATTTCATTGTCATGGTGAAAAAAATAAATCCACTCAGTCTTGCACTTTCTAGCAGACACCTGATTGTTGGGTCAAAACGGACTGCTATTTGAAACTTCAAACAGGCGTGAAGACTGCATGCTGAACTTTAAATCACAATGCATTTCGGCTAAGTGCTGTTTGGAGGTTTACAATGGACTATGGGCAGAAAACAACTATTAACAACGAAGCGGTAACACCACAATCCACCTGCTGTAAAGCACATGCTATGGAGGAGGTGAGCTGCTTCTGAGTGAATTATGAATAGTGGGAATGATGACGGCTGCTTAGGAGGAATAAGCCACAAACAGAGAGCTCAAAGTTAAATATTCACTCCAAATTCAAATCTAATCCACTTAAGTAGGACTGACAACATGTCTTTTTGGCTGAACTTGTTGAGAATGGCATCATCTTGACAGCAAAATAAACATGCCTGCCGGTAAAAATATCAGAAAAACACTTAGGATTGCCATGCTGAAAATGCTGAAAATGCTGAAACGATTGCAAAAGCACAGCAAATGCGGAAGGTGACAGGTGTATAGATAAAAATAATTTAAATTCAAATGCAGAAACAGAGAGAGATGTTGCTACCTGAGAGGCAGATGAAAGTCGTGTAATCTCCCTGGCCACCAGTGGCCAGGAAAGGTATCTTCTTCTTTGTCCTCCTCTTCACCTGTACACCAGCGAGCATCTTCTCATCGTGAGGTGTGAAGAGCTCCTTGTTGATGGCTGACTTGGCACTCATCTTCGACACAGGCAGAAATAAACAGATGAAAAACGATTAAACGGAGGGATCCGATCTTCACTGAAGAGGAGAAGAGAAAAACAGACGGCAAATTTAATTAGGCAGAAAGAGGATTTTCTGCATTGTGTAAAGAGTCAAATTCTAATTCACACTTCTGGAAGTCCATCAAATACAACCACTTGTTCGTGTATTTGAATGTATTTTAAATATTATCATAGTAAGAAGTGAATAAAATATTAGTTTATTGAATGTTAGTTTTAGCCTATAGTACAACATCCACAACATATACTTGGTTCATTTGTACAATATTTTGCACCAAGTGAAGAATCATAATTGTAAAAATTTGGCATTAAATGTGTCTGTAATGTTGATGTTTGGCTTTATAGAAGCAGAAAAAAAGATTAGTGAACCAGAGAACAGGATGAACAATGATGAGCAACAGTTGTATGGTTTGACAAAAAATGTGATTAGCTTTTAGGCATCACAAAACTGCATGCACATAAATGACATTACCATAATTCAGCACTGTGAGAACGTGTGAGAAGTTATTCCCCAATCTCTGGGGAATAACTTTGCCTATTTTAAGGTAGCTGAACATAACCTGTTTGTAATTCACACAGTGAGATGATTTTTAAGAATCACCTCAATCTAGCACAGAAATATCATCACCTCATTCAAACTACTACTACTTTTTATTTTAAAAATGGGTTCTAGCTTTTGTTACCTTATTGTGATGGGAAATCGCCTACTGTGTTAACAGCATACCGTATTCACATCTCTAAATACTTTACAGAAAAAGCACTGTTAAAGAAAAAAAAACACTCTGGCTTGCTGCACCAGCTTTCTGCCAAACCACAAATATTGCAGACATTCTGGCCACATCTCAGAGTTTGCATATGAACTGAAGGCCAAGTTTTCACTGAAAAACAAGCAAGAATGGTATGCTTCAATCAGAAGTTGTATCCTAACTTTTTCTCATCAATCCTTTTTCCAGTCATGGTGCCTCATTAGCACCATTTCATTCTGTTTCCACAGGAGAAAATCCCTGCTATGTGAAAGCCATGTTTGCAGTGCAGGTTCTTAATCTATCACTGGTCAGAGTCATTAAAAATATCTACAAACACCAACTGTTGTGCAAAACAGCACTTGTGCAATAAATTAGACTGGTGAAACAGTGGGTGTCCTGATAGAATAACACAAAAGTCCTGGTCTGGTGCTACTTTTATAGAAATATATATATGTATGTATATTTAACCAGTACAAAATCTGAGATATCATAAAAATAAGACTGACCATGAACAAAGTGTCAGCTGAATAATAACTACACATTTAAAAACCACATCTGAATTTTTACCCTTGCAACTTGCTATATCTCTTATTGCTACTTTAAAACAAAAATGAAAAGTGAAAGAAAGAACAAGTAAAACAAGCCTCTCAGCAACATGAGATGCATTTTTGTTACTCTATTGGAGCCATTCTTCAAATTCCTTATAACTACCTCACTTACCTTTGTAAGAACCTACAGAGCGTTCTGCTCTGAAGGTTCTTACAAAAATGAAATGGCTTCAGCTAAAGCTATTTGAAGAACTGTCAAGTTCCCCTGATGCAGAACAGAAATTGTCCCCCCATCATTACACACCAACATCTACCAGTAAATGTATATCTTATAGACTGGTGGGACACATTGGAGACAAAGCAGCAGTATGTCTGATGTCAGGAAATACTATGCTACCTTGGTTTCACTATCTGCAAGTGCAGTATATGGTCATAAAGAAGTGGGCTATTTGGATCTAAATGCCCTCAAGAGTCCCGTGGAACTTAATCATTGTTTCTGCCGCAGGCATTCATTCGAGACACATAGCGGCTAACATTATATACCACATATGCCACCTTAGTGCTGACAAACCACTCTGTCAGTTTCAACCCGAGGATGAATCACTCTACAGCAAGGCAAAGCAAGGAACACCACTAAACAATCCCCTCATCAAAAAGCACCTGCTCACATAAACAAAACAGTTTTCTAAACTTCTTGTAGGATTTAATTAATTTCTATCAGGTAAGCAGAACAAAAAGTCATAGAACACACTGATAAAAATCACAAAACCATAACCTACAAACATGTTAAAAATAGGTACATTTGAACGTGCTAAACTATAGTCTATGCTATATATTGCATCAACTAGTTTTCAAGCATATTGCTGCTAAACTGAGACTGTTCTTGACAAAAGAGTGTTAATAAATACAGGGTGTGGTAAATGGGCATCCAATCTAAAAGTAAGCTTTTGTGTATTTCGGTATCAGAGCATTCATTTCTTTGACTGCATCATTCACTAGCCTCCCATCAGAGCAGCAGAATTTCACTCCCCAAATAAAAATGAACCAAAACTTAAAGTTAAGATTTACAATCAGTCCCTCAGGCATCTGGTATCCCGAGAAAACAGATCGATAAAGCAATATAAAGTTTTCAGATCTTTTTCGGGAGCAGACAACCTGTGAGTTTGTTTGCTGTGTGCAGCGCAGAGGGAACTTGGATCACAGACGTCTACGTTTCAAATGACCAACTGTACGAGAAGCCAGACAGCAAACTTTCAAAGTGACACTTACACCGCTGAATCCTTCCTTCTACCTTTACAGATTTTTATACAACATAGAACAGTTCCTTACAAGCAAATGTTTCTATTTAATTCGCCTGTTAGTAACCACGCTGCACACTAAAGTTAAAAATAAAAAAACAAATAACTGGTCAAATGACCCTGTTCTCGTAGCTCCTTTCATTACCCCTGAAGCCGTCACTAGCACACATCTTCTCTCAGGTGGCCCAGCGAAGCATAACATCAGGGAGAAGGGATAACATGACAGGGACACAAGGAGGAAAACAAGTAGGAATATGAGGAGGAGGGGACTGAAACCTCCAGGCATTGAAATGTAGCCAGCTAGTGTGCGGCTTAAGGTTTGACTTTGTTAAGTCTTACACAACCCGAACAGCACAAGGCAGAGAACAGTAGCCAAGGAGCTACTGTGGCAGTGAAGGCAATTCACATACATCCAGCACTGTTTGTCACCCCATTTCCACCCAAAACACTTCATTAACTGAGGTTATATGGTGCACAGGCGTGAAAGGACCAGGACTTTTTCTTTTGCATTCCTTTGCTCCACTCTCGCTTTGCAGGATAAAGTTAAATCTGTTCAGGCAGTGCTTACTGGTCTCTTGGGACCTCACTGGAGTGAAATCTGCTGGTTAGACTGCACAGTCACTTCTTTAACAAGTACACAGTCCTGCTCTCAAGACAGGGCGAAACAGAACGTAGACTTCAGAAGTGAAGTAATGATCGAAGTGTTTAACTTATAACAACCAGCACATAGCAGGTACATAAACCAAAGTATATTTTAGCCATGATCCTTCTGTAATTAGGAAGTGTTATTTAACAAATGGGGGGGGGGGGGGAGTTTGTAAAGGCAAAAGATGACGAATGTTTAAAGTAGATTTGTTTTGATTTAAAATAGATTTTTCTGACCCTGATCCAGCATTGTTTAGGTTTTAGAGGTATACATTATTAGTTATAAGTCCTGACAGAGAAGGTTATACAGAGTGCTTCAACTTTCAATACACCCTTATTGAAAAAATAAGGAGCAAAAATAAGACATAAAAAAAAAAAGGTCTTTTGACAGTTTTCCATATGTATCAGATTGTGAGGGCATTTCTTTTCACCAAGAAGATGATCCCATCTGAAGAGATGGGATCATCTGAAGATGATCCCATCTTTTGTAAGGAGTTTACTTCTGGATTCTAGGTAATTCCAAAAGATAATTTTATTTCTCTCATTCAGTCATTTTGACTGAACCTCTACTCAAATAAGATTGTTTAGCAGACATACTGACACACTGCTGGTACGTAAACAAACGTCCCCTTTTCTTTCTGGTAAGGCTGCAGCTATGCTAAGAATTACTGTATGTTTGACCAGCAGCGGGAATCAAGCGTGACAGTGAGTGGTAGAGGTTTTACTTGAAGCTGGGGTTTAAGCTAAATATCTGCAGAAAACTTTATCTGCCAGTACAAGACATAATGACTTGTCCAGATAACCTACTAAAAAATGATTAATTGTATTCTTCAAGCCGCTCATATCTACTCCTCCTACTCATATTTGGCTGGCTTTGGAAACTTGGGAGGACAAATAAGTTTCTGTCATTCCGCACTTAGCTCTCTGAGATGTATGAAAGACGTAAAACACTTTGCTACATCTGCAGCCTTTCAAGGGTGGCTTTCATGTTGACTCAAAGTTCTGAACAAGACCTGGGGGAAAAACTCCCACAGTTTCCTCATGTCCATGAAGACAAATAAGCAGAGGTTCATGTCAGTAAGAGTAACTCAATGAGTGTAGTCCAACATTACCATATGACTAGATATTAAATGTCACAGGTCAGAAAACTGAGAAATGATTCTCTCAAAATTTGTTTTGAAGTTTTTAGTGCCAGTCTGTGATACGTCTCCATTTTAGTTAAGCAACAGCGCAACTCTGCTATAGCAAACACTGAATATTTACAAATTATCTGAAGAAATTAAGAGCATAATTCTATATTTGCTATATTATGGTTTCTGCTTATTTGAGAGGCACAAACCTCAGGTCCAGGAGGCAAAAACTCAACCTTTTTGCTCATTCTTAGGAGATCCCAAGCCGTCTCCAGATCAGAATGAATACATAGTCCCTCCAGCAATTCCTGAAGTCAACCTGCGAATTTCCAAAGAGAGGCGCCCTGGAGGCATCCTGATCAGATACCCAAACCACCTCAGCTGACTCCTTTTGAAACACAGGAACAAGTTTGCTCTGAATTTTCCCAGGATTAAAAACTTTCCTCGACCCATCTATAATGTGGAGCCCAGCCAACACACAGCAAAAAACTCATTTCAGCCACTTGCCTGAATAATGCATGCAGGGCAAGAAGTACATATTTTGTCTTTAAAATTCAGAGATAATGAATGCTTTTCTGCTTAAATCTTCTATTTTGTCTGGGAACACAGATCCCTGCCCACTGCAACAGACAAGATCCTGTTTAAAACAGTAAAAGCAAGATTTATTTGTTTTCTCATAACCGTCATGTTTTAAAAGAAGTGTTACACCAAACTTTATGGAAAGATTCAACTAGAACTGATTACCACCCCGCACACAACCCAAGATGGAAGACCTCTGGGAAATATTGTAATATTTCCCCTAAGATTGACTGATTTTACTGCTGTGTTATGACATAAACCCCACAAAACATCGCAACATTCATGGATTTGACTGCTGTAAAGTTATGAGGAAATCTAAGCTCTAATTGAACTCAAATATGGAAGACAACTGAAAGTAATTTCTGGGAATATTCAGCCATCAGAAATATTAAGCACCCTCCAACAAACAAAACACCATGGGAACTATTAGGATTAGGTTCATCCCAAATGTACCAACACCCTGCAAGGACAAGTTCCTCGTGTAAGCATACACTGCTGATCTAGTTTTGCATTTGTTTCAGCAGCTCAAACAACTGAAATCAAAAAAACAAAAAACAAAAAAACAAACTACCCATATTCCTGAAAAAAGGTTCCTGCAGTGCAAATGCACCTGAAGCAAATGTTCAAACATTTTCCTATTTGGAAAGCCTACGTCCTGACTGTCTAGTTCAGAAGTCATTTTTAAATTTTTTTATTGAGTATATACCCTATTTATCCGAGAGAGACACACCTCCCCTTTTTATGTGGCTCAGAATTTGTTGCAGAATTGTTTTACTTTTCCATCGCACCATGTTGGACAAAAGACAAACAACAAAGATGAGTAAAGTACATTCCACTGGTGTGCATTGTATATTACATAAAAAAAAAAAAATCTAAATCCTTCAGAGGAATAGCACTCCATTAAACTAACATACTGAACGAGACCAGTCCTTTCCTTAATAGGAAAAAAAAAAAAAAAAAAAAAAACACGTTGAAAGCATTCATTGAGTTTTTCCCAGGTGACGCAGCCGATAAAGCTGAGAAGGATGTGGGCTAAGCTAAGCAAAGCATGCCAACCCCCCAAATGAGCTCATTGTTTACAGGCACCTTACATCAGTAAAACATCTGAGATGGAACTGGGTAAATAGTAGAAAAGGCAAATGCAGTGCACTTACTAACCGATACCTCAAACAGTGCAGGGATCATTACCACAACCACATGAGGCATTAACAATACAAATGTGAAAGTGCATTAGGCAAATGCAACAAATGTATGTCTGTGTATGCCCACAATAAATAGCACACACAGGAACATGTGGCTAGAGAGGAAAAAAAAATAGCTACAACTCTGAGGTAAAGATGCTGCATATCTTTATGTTGTTAATTTTCTATTAAATGCATACGAAAAAAAAAAAAAAGAGAGAGAGATGAGTTTCAGACATTCACAGCACAAGGAAAATCACTGCTGTGAGACAGGAATGGTGATTACAGCCTCAGAGATTTTTGCTTCCTCCAGGGTCTCAAATATCAGTGTCAATTTGTAGGAAAACAAGCACACCGAGTGCACTCTCCCTTTTCTCCATAAACTGACATAGAACAGAAGATACATTTATTTCTGCCCACAGGAAAATGTTACCAAATGACTTAAAGCCATGGACAGGGTGTGCAACGGGCAAAGCCAGCTGAACAGGTCACATAACGGTGACTGTAAGTGGACAAAGAAGTATGGGGGATAATATACGGTTATGTTTTATGGCTTAGCAGAACAAATTAGCCCCTGGTTTCCTGCATGAAAAGAAACTATTTATCATTTCAAGTGCGTTAGGCAGTTTTACAGAAGAGAGGTACACCTAATCTGACTTTGGTATACACATGAACACGTCCATATATTGCAATACATTTGAATACTTAAATGTGTTAATGTTGCTGATCGTGTCTAACAGCTGGTGGAATCACAAATCAGAAAATTTGAGTAAAGCACAAAAAAAGATTTAGTAGAAAGTTGAGTGGTAGGAAAAATGTAGCTACAGTTTTGTAGCTACAGGATTGTGAACCACTATTTTGCACAAGGGTTCTCTATTCAGATAAAAGATAAAAGTTCGAATTGATTTGGAAATTAAGATCCCAAAGTTTGGAGGATAATTGGAGAAATACAAATTGCTTGAGGTCCAGTTGAAATGTTTCCTCAGTACGTAATGACTTAGAAGAAAATGCCATGTGCTGATGTTTTTCCAATTCGTCTAAATTCAGTGAAGCCAGTAAATGCTGCAATACTTTACGCTTCCCTTTGCAGACAAGCTTTATTTTAATGCCATTTCAATTTTCCAGCAGGACTTAGCCCCTGTCAACACCACCAAATGTGCCAATACCTGGTTTAATGTCCATGGTCATCACTGCACTTGATTAGCCAGTACTCTGGCTTGACATAATCCCCATAGAAAGTCTATGACAGGTTGTCAAGAGGACGATGAGAGACACCAGAGCCAACAGCACAGACAAGACGAATGCCGCCTCTGAAGCATCCCAGGCTTCCGTAACACCTCAGCAGTGACACGGGCTGAATGCTTTCAAACCCCATGCTACACTGATGCACAAATTCATGTGCACATTTATTTTTTTTTTTTTTTTATGAAGTGAATTTGGGGTTTTCATGCTGTTAGCCGCAATAATGGTCAAAATCGTACTAGTATAATGAGTCAATAAAATGTGATCTCCAGTTTTGTAAAATTGCATTGATAAAATAACTTTTTAGGCACCTGAATGTGTTTTACACATCCTATTCTACTTACATTACATCTACTGACGAAATGCAATAAATTCCCCTGATAAAACATGAGACTATAACCTCAAATTGCAACTCATTAGAAAACTAACATCACATTGAGAACGCAATGCATTCAATTTTGCCTTAAATAATTTCAAGTTAAAACTCTGATTGCAGGAAAACAATGACGTTATTGTGGAATGATAGAAGCGCAGCCTACAGTAATAGCAATGAACTATTCCGTTTGGACAACACCCAGATTCAGTTTGGACTGGCAGGAATTTTCACTGTCTGGGAGATTTTTCCTTCCAAGTCACATATTTGACAGGGACATCTCTGTCTGTGCAAATACTGGATGATTAAAACCCGGGCGCTAGAATTTGGTACGTCAAAGGAGCGTGAAAACCCGCAGAGATAATGAAGACTAACGCATTGATGTATGGCTGACCTTTAGGAATTCCCCGATGAATTATTAACGCGAATTATCCGGAGTTTGTGAAAAAGAAAGAACGAAAAAAAAAAAAAGAAAAAAAAAAAGACGACTTTCTCAGCGTGTTTGTCTCCTCCGAAGCTGATAAAGGAATATTCACAACAACTGAGTGAGGTTCACTAAGTTTTATTATTAAGAAACACCATCACGCGCACTGTCAGTAGGTGAGCGCGTGCATTCGCTCTGGAATCACCGCAAAGTGGCTGAACGGTTGCTGACGCAGGTCGCTTGTTAAACACAAAGCGAAGGTAGAAAAGCCCAAAAATAAAGTTTTCCCATCTTCTTTTGGGTAAAACGTCGTGCTTACATGCAGTTCTTCGGCAGGTGTAAAGCTTCGCGGAACTCACCTGATGTTGTTAAATCGAGTCCCTTTTTTTTTCCCCTCCACGTGTGGACTTCCAATCCCTCGCTTTATGTATCCAGCTGTCACTGCTCACCCACTCCTTACTTTCTGCAGCCTCTTCCTTATTGGTAGCTGTCTCTTCAAACTAAACGGTAGCATTTCGTGCTTGACATCGCGTCGACTTCACGTCTCTGATAGCTGTTGGTTTCTTAGCGGCGGGAGGAGAGTTTGTTTTTTGTTTTTCGTTTTTTATCTCCCCTCCTCTGCTGTGAAGCCAGCCAGTGTCTGATTCTGGTCTCTGTCTGTGAATGGGAAACCAGTAGCAGATTTGCCAGACACACAAAACCTGCACGCCAGTCACGCAGACTGTGACACAACCCCACGCCTGCGTGAGTTCTCTTTTATATGTCAACAAAGAGTTTCAAAGGCTTTCTTAAGCTTATTTTTTATTTTGATTAAAGATGGGCAAAATACCTCGCAACTCTATTTCTAACTCTTCATCTACTTACTGGATAGAAAATAGCTTTACCAGTGGCGGTTCTTACATTAATGTTGCCCATGGACGGGGGCTATTTTTGCTATTTTTAAAAAGATCTTTTTTTTTTTTCATATATGTTGGGAAGCCAATATTTTTTATGCTGATAGAATTACTTTAATTTTGATTAGTGATCGGTTATACTGGTGCCAAGCCATGCTGTTAGGCTCTCTTATTCAATGTAATTTAATGTAATCCGAGTTTGATCCAGCTATATTTCTTACTTTTCCTGTTTAACTCAATCTTAAGGTGTTGTTATCCAAAAAAAAAAGAGAAAAAAGAAAACATGTAAAATGCTATTTTGGGTTTTTCGCAAACAGGTTTCACCAATCCCATGAGTTTTTGTGAGTTTTTATGTAAGGTGTACTCAGAGTGGAAACCCACAGTCTAAGTTTGACTAGTTTTGGTATTTTAGAATATGAACTCGGAGGTGAACAAATGCAGGCCAGATTCCTTAAAAGCAATAAAATGGTCTTCTAATTAATATAAGTTACTACATGATAAGCCACATTGCTTTGTGTTTTGTCTTACTTAGCAGGGCATTCTCTACATACTTAGTTCACCCGAAAATAAGAAACGCATTTGAAGTAATAAACTTAATATGAAACTTTCCACCATTGATAAATGTTTGTTTTGTTTTTTTTTTGCTTTGAGTGCTGCTGTTGGCCCTTGACACTGGCCAAGAACAATATTTCCTACATCATTAAAGACTGCTGCTAAACATTGCTTTGCTTCAACCACGCAACACCTTTTAAACTAGAATTTCATCATGTTGGCATCCTGCATAAGTACACAATAAAAATATGCTTTCAATCTATGGTTTTATTTTTTACTGTTTATGTCCACAAGACTGAAGCACTCAGACTACAGTGGCCACAAAAATGAGTTTTCTATCTTCAAATTACATCTTTGGAAAGGTACCTCAGACAACTTACGTCTGGATGATGTGTGCCAATATAACTGTAGTGGTACTGAAACAATGTACTATTCCTGGCTGTATGACTCAGCCTCTAAATGTACTGTATATAATAATAGGCAATTCACCACCAGTCAACAATGTCACTTCACAGTAACTGTAACTTTTCACGAAGTCGTCTTTAAAGTAACTGCTGCAGTCACGTCTTGTAGCTTGTCACAAAACTTGTTTTATTATCACTTTGTGTTAGTTTTATTGGTTATCACCGCGTTAAAGGTAATATGACAGCTAATACCCTCCCTTCGTTGCTTAGGCTTTACTCTGAGTAGCTTCGTGACAAATCCAGCTTTGTTCAGGCACTAGTTTAGACTTGCCTACACTACCTGAACATTTTCGAGCTTTGCTTATTTTTGGACCAGTGGGTGGCACCAACATAACAAGGCTGTCAGCTGGAGACGACCGTCTACATTACATCAGAAAACAACTCCACTGGAATTATCAGAATGCACATAAACTGGTGTGGGAGATTTTGTCCAGGTGGTGTTTTGATTTTTAGGCTGTGAGTCAACCGAATTCTTCCCCTGATTGATGACGCTCCTTTCCCGACTTCTTCTGACTTTACTGACTGACACGGACACGATGGCTGCACCTGAAGAAACTCTTGTTTTATGTGCTTCAGGGTTTTTTCGGGGGGTGGGGAGTGAGGGTTTTACCTCTGGCTTATTATGTGTGAGAAGGATCTGAAACGCTCTGGGAACTGAAACTATTTCCTCATACATTAATAAACATTAGGTGATCACAAAATGTAATCATATAGTTTAAAAAGCTGTCTGAAACAGTTATGCTTTCACAGCTTTGCACTTGACAGATGAGAGGCAGTTTTTGCTCTGGTGAGTACAGTATATTTACTTTCATTTCATTTCATAAATAAATAAAGCCAATAGACAGATGAAACTGACTTGGCAGATGGGAGATCCAATAATAAAATCAGAATTTTACCTCAATTTCTCTGGAAATGCTTTAGACTTTGTTGTGTTTTTTTTTTTTTTTTCAATTCCATTCACTGCAAGCTGTTCAGCCATCTGGTGCTACATAAGGAAATATTTCATTCCAGGAATTTGGGATTGAAGTACACTTTTGCACGGTCTCCTGAGACCACCTGAGACTTTGCAGATTTTCAGACAATTGCCTTTGATTTACAGATGCTTCACAACCGAGAAGAAATCCTTGTTGGAGGGGAAATGCTTAACTGCTCTTGCAACGAGACCTGTGGGGCCAGCAGCAGGAAGGTTTTCCACCACTGTAATGCTGAACTTCACCTCCGAACTCCCCGGTATGAAACACTTCTGCCATAATGATTCACTTTTTCCAGGTGGACTGAAAACGAGTCAGTGGCCCAAGAGGGGGCTGGGGAAATGAGGCAGACACAAACCCACACAAGCTGAGTGGGCTCCAAGAGCAGTAGCTGTTTCCTGCTGGTGAGTTAGGGATTTCAGGCATGACTCTCTCCCTGGAGAGAGCCTGGTCAGTGATTTGCCACAATGCAACTGAACCACAAGATTTCTGGGGTACTGCCAGTCTCTATAACAACTTAAGATGGATTGCATAACAGGGATGTTGAAAGCTTGGCTTTGGCCATTGCTCAACTCATTGCTGAGGTTAGCAGTGAGGTTGGGATGCATGACACATCCCACAGCCTGGAACACCCTCGGAGTTATGCTTGTGTGATTTGAAGTTTCCAAGTTGTATGGTAGTGCTGAAATCTTTTGGGGAGGGAAACAGAGCTGGACTACGGACCAATCACAGCTTTCTTGGGGAATTATTTGATGATACAAGGACAAACATTGTTGGTTGCCTGGTGGAGATGACATGCTGCCTTGTGTGGTGGTTCTGTGCCTCGAGGGGCTTAGAGTCTATGAGGTTCACTTTACAAGCACACACTTTGACTCCAGACATCAACCTGCATTTCTTCTAAGCGTAATAGATATGATTGTAAGTAATCATTTCCACAAATGGATTTCATTATCTTTGCGATGTTCAAATCGTTCAGCTTTCCGGGTTGTAGTCGACCTCATACCAGACGTTTGTAATGACTCCAAATGGATCTGGAGAACTTATTATTCCACTGTTGGTCCCTTCTCCATTCATAAAACAAGGAAAGGAGGAGGTGAAAAAAAACAACTTTTGGCAATTCTGTGTTCTCGTGTCTTGGCTACATATCCCGTCCCTCCCTGTCTCTGTATGCTCTCTTTATCTCTTCCACGAAAATTACAAAAAACATATATAAACATCCTTCCAGCCTCTCAGTTTTTTAGATTAACGTAGCTGCCGGAGCCTGATGTGATAAAAACAAGGCGCCTCAGTCTAGGGTGAAAACAAATAGATCTGATGATAGAGGAGGGAAACAGTGCAAGGAGCACCTTTACTCCGATCGTCGGCTGCTCCGTGTCTTCCCTCAGGGCCAGGTGTTCGCCATACTCTCACACGTTCTTTATTACAAACTGCTTCCCCTCCTCTGTGTCTCTGCTGCACTAATCAAACATTGGAATCATGTGGTCCGTTGCTTACGCTGCACTTATCAGACAGAGAGCGGTTTCAGTGTTGCATGACGGTTCATAGGAGAAAAAAAAAAACAAAACACGTGTCTTTTTGGAGAGTTTAATGAGTGAGTGACCACAAAGTCTTAACATATTCTGCGTCTTTTTTGAAATGTTGGTATCAGAGCATTTTTAAAGGAGAATATGTAACATTTTGTGCATTTTGTTCTCCACAAAACTGGCACTTTTGAAGGAATAGGCCATGTATTTATGGTAGGAGGCGCCTGAAAGTCCCTGTTTAGATTTTGTTTGTCAAACAGTAAAAATGTTTGCATTTATGTGCATTTTGCAGCTGTCCCTATAAGAGCTTGCTTCACCTCTCTGAAACAGTGGTTATTTGTAGTCAGTGTTAAACAAGAAGCAGCAGAGCCAGTATTGATTTCTACTCTGCGTCTAATTACATTAAAGAAGCTGGTCCACTTATGTTTTTACATATTTGTATGCAGCAATGAGTTGTCTTTCTACTTTGTTGTGGTCAATTTATACAATAATGCTCATTATTTCTAACCTATGAATGTGGTTGAGCTTATGAAGTTATATAAAGTAACCTTTTAAGAAAAAGCATATCTAAGTGGCAATCACACTATGTTACATAAATACCACAACTGGGCTTATCTGCTTAGTTGAGAAATATTTGTGCATGAATTTTAAAACTTATAAATGAAAATTATAACATACATTGGCATTCAGCCCCTATTATTCTGATACATCTAGTAAGTAAATATGGTTCACCAGAGGCTAGCACAATCTCAATATAAAAGCAGCTGCTCCGTTAGCAGGGATGGAAAAGTTTGTCAGAACTGAGGGATGAAACTAATTATAGGCCGATCCTAGAATAAAACCTGCCAGAGGCTAAAGAAAAAACCTGTGGTTTCCCTTTTGGCAGAAAGGCAGCAAAGATACAGTCAGAGGTAATGGTGGGAAATGGCTTAGATCAAAACAGTGTTTGCATTAAAACAACGTGGTCAAAGTTCCGACGGAAAGATTTTAAAAATTGCTCCTCATAAATGCTTTCCACCCAGTCTGAGTTATTTCGCAACCAGTGGACAACAGTTTTGGTCTGTAGATGTGTGAAACTGATTGAGACGTGTAGTAAAAGCGCTGGAGCTGTAATGGCAGCAGAGACATTCTAATGCTCTGCAGAATTTTCAGACAGAGGAGCTGTATGCAGATATTGCACATTTTGGATTTGAAATTCCCATTTAAAAAAAATTTAAAAATCACGTATTATTTTCTTCCACTCTCAATGCACTACTTTGCATTTGACAATCGTGAAATCTCAATAAATTGCGTAAAGGTTCAAGGGGTATGAGCACCCTTGCTGTGTTAAAATTATTATTTTAAGTCCAATTGAAACTGGGAATTATCACCAGTTTTATGATCATATTCACTTATTGTTGCTGTTATTAGCAGAACAGACTTTACTTGTTACCAAAAGGTGAAAAAGCTCGAGCTAAAGACTGCTGCCGTCCTCCCACTCACTTTTTAGACCAGTTGATTGGTGCATATTAATTCACATCGACCTCAAAACCTTTGAAGATCAGAGAAAAGAATCCGTTTCTGTGCTAAATATGCAAAGGATGCTTCAGTGTGTGTCATGCATGTAGATATCTTCATTTTGCATTACATATTAGCATTATAATAAACAGCATCAAAGTAAGTACTACTACATCAGGACTGTGGGCTGTTTGCTATTTGCTGAACAATAGGTGCGTTTGGGATGCTCATAAATGAAAACCATAAGTTACCACCATCGTAATAAAGCACCGACGCAACAGTTTCTGTGAATATTGAAGAAATCGTTCAATATCTAATTAACCTGTTGCCTAACTTTGGATTTTTACTGGTTGTAGAAATTTTACTGTACCAGGACAGCTGTGACATTGCACAGAGCCTCTGTGAACACAAACTGTCAAGCTTTTCAAGTTTTCAATTTGAGCTCTCCAGGTTTATGTTTGCGGTCGCCGTCGGCAGTGGCAGTTCGTGTTTGTTCAACTCCCACCCAAACACATACCCACTCCCCCATTCTGAAAAATACAAGAACTTTTTAATACATAACAGGAAACATTGAGAGATGAAAGTATTTATGTGTTTAGTTTAGTCTTATCCATTAAAAATATTTTATAGACTACTTGAATTTATTTTAAGCTTTTAATGTTTATTTTAATCCAAAATGTTTCAAATGCCATAGAAGTTTTATGTTTTCAGAAACAGAGCAAAGTCATTATTTGACTAGTCTAGTAGTTTGAATTTTTAACTGGAGAACAAATGTGCAGATTCTTAAAAAAAAATAAATAAAAAAAAATACCCATAAAAATAGTCCTTTAATATTGTGCCAACTTGGAAATTGCAGTATTTTCCTACCACTGGATATATAAACCACCAAAAAGCAACTGGTTTTGGCTGAAATGACAGATAATTTTTTTTAAGTGCTAATTGTGTCCCACTGGCCAAGCTGCCCTGACTGGAGAGACACAATTCAATCAAAAACCACCACTGGTTGTTCTAATGGTAAGTGACTCTCCACCCCAGTTTCAAGTTTTTTTGCATCCTCTAAAGTATTTTGATCCAAAATTTCCCTAAGTAACTTTGTTCATTATCTTATCAACTATCCAGCCTTAATGATGCCACTACCATAACGTTCAGAGTTTCAGGGCAATATGCAGTTAGCGTTCCCTCACACATAGCCTATTGTCGTAATTTTGCTCTGTTTTGATGTCTGTGTATTTGAGAGTTTACTGTTAGAGTTTATAGTGCTTTTACTTTACACAAGTACACTCATGTTAAGCCAGCTCATTCCTGCCTTAATTGGTTCTGCTGTACTCTACTTTGCTTGCCTCCTGTCTGTTTAGCAGTTTAGCCCTGTGGTCTGTTTCATCTCACTGGGAGATAACAATCAAACAGCTAATATGGGTAATAGAAGAAGAGAGCTCCCTGGGTACCACTGAGCAAATATTTCCAATTATTTTATGCAGAAAACGCAGGATTGGAGATGTGACCACTAAGGTGCAACACAAATATCTTAAACTGGTCCCAAAAAATTTTGAATTTAATCAATAGTCAGGACACAAATGAACCCTAAAATGCAAGGACTATGATTTTATTTTAAAAGCATTTTATACATTGAGACTAGTTTCTTAATAGCTTCAATTTATCAAGGAAATAAGCCTGCCACCACCTAATAAATTTTTTAGATCCTCTAGAGCTCTCCATTTCTAAAAAGAAAAAGAAAGACTGCTATTAGTTCTTCAATATAAGATTATTGAACAATTCTTTCCTGAATTTGGTTTCATCTACCTGAATGTGTCAACCGAACAAGCACCAAGCGCTCACTTCACGCTCCAGGCGATGACAAGTTCGTGTCATGGAAAGACAAGAAATAAGGCAATGTGACATCCCTGTTTGCGCTCAACATATTCCCCAGCAAAATCAGCCTTTTAAATTGCATTAAGTCAGCTACAAAACAAGATTCAGCCCCAACAAAACAGGTTTTAGGGCACGTGGTAATGCAAATTACCCAATTTTGTGCTACAGTGCTTAAAGCCAAAAAGGTCCTCAGGGATAAATGAATTACTCTGGAAAAGAACTCCCACAGCAAACAGCCTGGGATCAGATTCAGCTTCCCAAGTTGGAAGACACCGCGTATCATATAGCATTATCTGCAGTTTCTTGCCATAAACAAAAACCCCTTCTACTCACAGTTGTGTTTGCATGCATTTAAACACAAATCTTGTGTCCTGCAGAAAGTCCCGAAGCACGCTGGTTGGCTCGCTCTGAGCTCCATTTCATCCCAATAAACACCACGTGACATGATCTCATCAGCTCAGAGGAAACCTTCCCGATTTGACGTTAATGACAAACTCAAGATTTCTTTAACAGCTTGTGTGATGTCCCATAAGCACAGCAAGACTGACAAGGTGGTGAAACTTTACTTTGAGGGTTCTGGAAGCACATGGGAAGCAGCTGTGCCAGACGTCATGTAGTGAACGTTCTCGTGTTATGAGCACGTGGGATAAGTTCTTTAGGAAACATAGCCAAAGCTCACCTTTAAAAAAAATGATCCGAAGTTAGAATCCTGACAATATCTGATCTCTTACACTGGTATCTTGGGAAAGATACCAGGTAAGTCAATTAGCCACGAAATCGGAGATGACTTTGAAAGTGCTTTGCAGCTGTGTGTCACCTTCGGACAACGCAGAACCTTTTCCAGGTCCTATAAACTCCGTTTAGCAGCCCTGGAGAGGTTACTGTGACATCAAGAGAGGAATCTTGGCACTCATTGGTGTTTAGCTCAGTCTAAACATTTTCCATGAAAACATCTCTAGACTCAACTGTGAAGATAATAGGAATGACGTATGTGTGGAACTGTTTGGCCCCATGTCATGAAACTGTTGGGGTCGAGTTGTGTTTCATATATCTGCAAGAGCAAAGATCAGCAGGGGAGAGGCTCACCACAGAAAAGCTGTGGGTTGAAAATGCAGACCTGTCACACGTCAATGTGTTATGTCCAACTAAATGTTGGAGTCTTTTGGTTTTTTGAAGCCACCTGTACACAATACCCAACACCAAACCCCACATTGTCCTCCAAGTAACTATGTTTTTGCGTCAATGGCAAAATGGTATCTTACTTACTGAACTTATACTACATTGTGTCACTCTGCAAGCCTTTATGAATTTTAGTGGGGTTGGGGTACAAGATCTGGACGTCTCAGTATTTATTCAGTGTTATTTGCACTAAACGGAGGACGCATATGTATTCAAACGTAAAACATTTGAACATTTATCCTCTTTCTTTCACTTCACATCTATGGAAGTTTGTGGATGTGGTGTGACAAAATGTGAAAAAGTTCAAGGAGTGTGAATACAGTTTCATGTCACTTATAATACAGAGGGGCAAGAATTTATGAAAGATTTTCATATAAGCTTTACTGCATTTGATCAACATCTGAAATTAAATCTCAGAAAACTCCTGAATGTCCCAGTGGAGGAAGGAGATTCTTTGCAACAAAACCAGCAATAATATTTTATTTTAACTCAAACTGGGAGTGGAAAACATTTGGTTTGTATTACTATTACTACAGCAGCACAAAACAGAACTTTTAAAAGGCGAAAGCCTCAGGTAATCTCTTAACAGGGATCAAAGAACTATCACACACATAGTTAGCGGGACATGTTTTCCGGAACCGTAACACAGCAAACTGATAAAACAAAAGTACTATTTCTGAACAGATTAATTTTCTCAATACCCAAGATCAAAACATTCCTCACACAAAATGAAAATGTGAAACGCTGTTCCTCCTCATTGAGCCTTTTCCACCCACGTTATTTTCTGACAGGATGCACCCTAACAGCCTACTATTGATTCTTGCAAAATTACTTTTTTTTTTATATATATATATTTAATATCTCCCTAGATACCTTTGTCTTCTGGTGGAAAATTGATAAATCAACCTGACATCAGCCAATGTTTCAGAGCAGAAGACCAAGGATGTCAGAAAATCTCAGTCCAAAACAATTTTATGTAAAATCTTAAAATGCGTTCACAGAAACCAGACCGCAGTGGATAAATTCCAAGTGAAGTTATTAAAATATTCACCGCACGTTGAATGACACAGACTGAAATATGACTTTTTTTGTTTTAAAACAGCTGAAAAAAAAACAAAAAAAAAAACTTAGTCTTATCTCTGCTGCACAAATAAAGCACAGCAATATACTCACATATATGATTGGTTAATGCTTAATACGTTTCCAAAAAATGAATATAGCATCTTTCAGTGTTACAGGCTTTCTGTGTAGAGACTTGGTGACGCCAACATCAGTAGCAAAAGAGAACATGAGGAAAAGAAACATAAAAAATAAAAAAAACACAAAGGAGAAAACAGTCAGTGAGATGTTTAAGAATGTATCTTTTTGATCCTGAGAACATGTCGAAGAATGCCATTACTAACGTGACAAAGGTGTGGGAAAGAGAAAACTAATTCACCTGGAGAAGGTCAGAAAGATTTGTCAACAGAGAAAGTAGGATTTTCATTAGAAAGATTTCAGCAGTGACTTTTCAAGTCAGCTCATCAGCACATCTTCCGCTGGTTGACATTATCCACAGCGCTCCCTTCACTGCAGGGGGCGAATGTCACAATCAGTTTCTTAGACAGGACACTCTGTGACATTAGGAGTGACGTTAACCTGCTGTGAACTACAAGACAGCAGAGCCGCTCTTTCTTGTAGCTGAACCCATTTAGCTGCCTCCGGAAGCTGCAGCGTCTGAATGGCGACAGGTGCAACTTATGTGCTCCATGGACTGTGCAACTATAGTTTTGCGTTTTCACTTCCTGAAATATGCAGGAACCCGTCCACCCCTCAAGGCTTTCCCCTCGTTTTTTTTTTTTTTTCTCCCACATCAAAGCTTAAATCCACCCAGCATCCTCCCCAGGGTTAGCAGGAATTTATGACAATGGGTGAAGTCATTAGCTCTCATTAAATGTAGGAATACAATAGGCCAAATCCCGGTGAGACCTGGACTTTACACAAGGATACACAAGTTAAGGATTCAGAAAAGCAAAGTAGCTCCATCAAGACATGCTTCCAAATCTACAGGTTAGATGACTGTGTGTCTATTTTTTGAAGGTTATATAATCCTACGCAAGTGTTGGAATGAAGACAGCTTTCTACAAGCATAAGATGTACTTGCAGAAAGTGTCCTTCTCTAGATGAGTGATACCACTTTACTCAACTGAATGGATAAATGTTAAAATGTACTAGGCCAGGCTAGTCTGCTAGCTAGCGGACTAGCCTGCTAGTCCGGCTAGTCTGCATGCATCAACATGTTAACTCCAGCATTTGTGTCGCCAGAGTAGACTACCTGCCGTATTTTCCGGACTATAGAGCGTACCTCACTGGATGCGTATATAGGCCGCACCGCTATAAGCCGCTGATATCCTTATTAAATCTGTTGAATTTATTAAGGACGCAGCCCTCCGTCTCCAACGCCGAACCATGGATTCGTTCACGCCGAGCTTACGTACAGCGGCTATCGATAGCCTTCAACTTAAAAGAGGCATTATATGAACTTCTTCGTGTTATTTCCATAATGAGGGGGTGAGAGTTTGAAAACATTTCTCCGTCGTGCCTGCTGCTAGCATGTGCTTGTTCTAAATCAAAATTAGCGCTTTCTTCTTTGATTTCCAATTTTGACTTCCAATGATTCACTTCCTGCTAAAGAGCCCCCTGGTGGTTGAAGAAAAATCCACAGAGAAGCCGCACCGGGCTATAAGCTGCATGGTTCAAAGCGTGGGAAAAATGTAGCGGCTTATATTCCGAAAAACACGGTAATTTTCACAAGCTATGCAGTGTTTGTGTGATCCAACCTTTCGTCACTTAATCAGCATACTTTTGATTTGCAAAAGTTCAACTACAACCCGATATTTAGATATGAAAACGTTATTGTAAAAACAACATCCCTTACATCTGCTTAAAGTTTAAATACTGATGTACAATTGCGGATAAACACTCTCATTCATTTGGCTCACACACCGAAAAAAAAAAAAGAGTCAGAACTGGAGTTATTTGGTGTGGCTAAATATACAGAAGAACAACACAGAAAGAGTAGTTGTTGATTTAACACAATCTGTAGACATTAGCAGATGCTTTTTCTTTCTTAGAGAAGACACATCCATCCACTTTCTCCATCTGTTTAGTGCTTGCATTGTTGCCAGGGTGGCGTCTGCATATTTCACGTATAAAAAACTCTAGTAAAAGAAAACATAAAAACTGATAAACTTTACACTCACAATCCCCAAACAGTTACATTCTGATCTGCTTGATTACTTCCTGGTAGAACTATCTGTCCTGACTGAAGCATAAACATTTTTTTTTGTATGCTCATTGCTCAAGTTGCTCCTTCCCTTAAAAGCCTTTCATAATCCTTGGGCAAAGGAAGTTTTGTTCTGGTAAACTCTTTTTGGTGGATGAGGAGAAACATTTTTTTCAGCCATTTAATTCCACAGAGGTCACTTTCTGCATCAAAAGTGTTGATTTTGTCTTTTTTTCCCTGTGTCTGCAATCAGCAGAATCACATCCATTCAACATATTCCTGTTCACAAACTCTTTTTATATGCATAAAAAAGTAGTCAGTGTCCTACATACAACAACAGTATCAGACACTGAGGAAACAATATGGTTTAACCCTCGTGCGATCCTAACATTCGGTTTACTCCCCTTGTCCTACGGGTCAAAAATGACCCGCACTAAGAAAAGCCCCCAAATTAAGCAAATTAATTGAATTTTAAATCCAAAATCTATTTTGCATGATGAGACAATCTGTTATTTATCAATTCAACTCAATCTAATTCATTTTTTATCATGTGGTTTTGTTGTACAATACAAAGAGATGATCAACAGTATTGCACTCTTTATTTTCTAACCACAAACCAAGTGTGGTAGCAGTTGTCTTTTACACAGTAGAGGTTTACTATTGTAATTATATAAATGTGAAATTATTACTTCTGAATTAATTATACCAAAAGGGAAAAAAGTCAACAATTTGGAACCTTTTTGTCAGGGGTTCATTCCTTTATATTTTTTTAGGAAGTGAAACATAAAAATACCTCTTGTAACCAAAAAACAAAGTGTAGCTTGATTTTGTGAACAATTTAAGATCAGCTCTTATGTTGTGTCATAATTATATATTTTCAACACAAGAAGAACATCTTCTGCTCAACATAAGGTGTTGAACATGAGATGAAGAACATCTTCAGAAGATGATGTTCATCTCATGAAGATGTTCATATGCTAAGCATCCTCAACAAGAGATGAACACCTTCTGTTCAACATAAGGTGTTGAACTTATAAGATGTTCTTATGCTCAACATCTTCAACACAAGCCAAAGAACATCCTATCGTCCCACCCCGCATTGAACTTGAGATGGAGATGTTCTTCATCTTATAAAGATGCTTTTATGATGAACATCTTCAACATAAGCCGAATAACATCCTATCCTTTCTTCCCCAAGTTGAACATGAGATGAAGCACGCTCCACATTGAACACGAAATGTTCAACACAAGATGTCCAAGAAAATCTTCATAGCATGAAGATGTTCTACACCATATGAAGACGCTCCTACGTTGAACATCTTCAGCACAAGAATTTGTTCAACATAGGATGTTCAACTTCTTATGCTGAAGATCCCATGTAGGTCAGTATGTGCAAACATACAATGTAGGACCTATTGGGCAGTGAAATGTATACTAATGGCTTCAGCAAGGAACCAACTAGGGGTACTCAGATTCAACATACCTTCATATTCTCTATACCTAATTAGTTTCTATTATGTCTGAGATTGTTTTCTGTTGTGTTTGGGAGCAGAAAGGGTTAGCTGCAGATTGGGAGTGCAGGTAAATTGCAACTTCAATTCGTACATAAATCCAGTTTCTTTGAAACGTGCATGTGTGTGTGGGGAGGGGGGAGAGAAGGTGTGTGGTGTGTGTATGTATTAGAGAGAGTTTGTGTGTGGCCTTTGAACTTTTTTTGTGGTGTTTAAATGCTTTTATAATGCACGGGTCAGAAATGACCCATAAGACAATCCTTGTACCCTAGTGGTGTACAGCCCACATGGAAATATAAACAAAAACAAAGTATCACTTTTTCTAATGACTGGGTCAATTTAGGAAAAGTCATAAAATTTCAAGTCGGAAAAAGATTGTTTAGGGTATTTTTTTTTTTTTCTACAGGTAAACATGGTAATGGGTCACTTTTGACCCGCAAGACAACACAAGGGTTAAATTCTTCAATAGACGTTATGGCTCTAAAACAGGATATCTGTAATTACAAGGTGAATCCTATAACATGCATAAGATAACAAGCAAATCCATCACTACTGCATTATTTCCTAATCATCATCCTCTGTAATAGATTTCCTTTCTTCCCTGATTAAACCATGTTGATCTTTGCTACTATTTCATAAAATGATGAAGTCATCAGGTGGGTTTAGGGTGTCCTGATTCGTCATCGCCCTCCAGATTTCAGCTGTTTCACCAGTGACACGTGGCTGTCCACTGAAGGGGAACAAGCAAAAACCTGAAAATACACAGATTGTCAGGGGGCGTCCTCAGATTCGATCTCTACCTCCATTTGGCACCACCTGTTTCTGCTGGTCAGTCCGTTTTTGTCATGCTTGGATTGCACCAGCCTGAGACTGTCACATGGAGGCGTACTTCTGGTTGAACTCTGTCATCTAGTGGAAAGACAAAGCCAGTGCATACAAAACTTTAAGGACGGCTTCAAAAAGAGTTCCAGGAAATAATTGTACAGCTTAAAAAAAAAAAAAAAAAGGCAGTGTCACAAAGTGCAAATGTCATGCAGATTTAGTCAATCTGTATGACAGTTCATTGCAATAAACTGCTTAAAAAAAACTTCAAAAGACAGCATTTTACATGAAGTGACAAAAAAATGAATGTGTAGGCAATATTTTTCCATATCTTAAAACACAAATGCCTCTACCACTTGGTATGAAATGTACCAAAAAGAGTGTAGACGTTTTTGCAAAGATGTCTCTGCAAAAACCGGAGTCAAATAGTTTAAATAAAAATTACTTTATTATTTTTTTAAAATAAATGCATTTTTTTACAGTCACAAAACAGAACAGCAGGACATGCACAGCTGCTCTGGACACTGGAGGCAAACAAAACATCAACAAGAAAAAAAATATATATTTATATACGCTCGTTTTTTTTTTTTCTTCTCTCTTATTTGTTTTATTAATATTAATTTTTGTTGAACTGTCTCAAGCTCCAGGGTCATTTTCTTCACCACATTGTATGGTACTCTTCAGTTGTGACAAAAAAAAGTTATACAAAAATGTGAACAAGCTGAATATAAGGCAGAAATGTTTGTAAATAATTGTTGTCAGTTCAAACAAATAATAAATATGGTTCTCTTGGCCATTAATTGAAGTTTTTTCTTTTTTGCAAATGGGACAAGAGAAGACACAAAACTAAAACAACAAAATAAACTAAGAATAACGACGACTCAGCACAGGGTCTGGCTGCACACAAGAAAAAACATCTCAACCGAGTCAGGAGTTTGAGACTAGTGTTATCTTCATTTAAATTCATATGCGTCGTCATGTGGAACCTCAGTAAGACCACAATGTACAGACACAGTTCTGAAAGCTACACACGTCGACTGATGGCTTCTGAAAGGAAAAAAAACAACAAACAAAAGAACCTCCAAATCCTCAAAGCAGAAAAAAAAAAACACTGTACAATTTTATAAAATGTTTGCGTTTTTACATTAGTTACAAAAAATAACAATACTTCATTTATCAATCCTTCATACTGAGAACAAAAAAAAATTGCATATTCATTCTTTAAATTCTGTGACCTTTTGCTGGTGTGTATTGATAACAATATAATACTATATGGTGAGAAACAGGACTTCATTAACGTAGGACATGCTTCGAGGTACTGTGATAGTGTTCCTCCTGTTGTGTAGTGTACATGCACTTCAACGTCACAGCTGTAATTTCAAGTCTCCGGTTGCTTAAAACTCGTAAAAGCAGCTACAGACGGCCACATCTCTTGCTGTTACAGTTAAAAAAAAAAAAATGTAGGCAAGTCACAAAAAAATTGGTGCCCTTGCATATTATTCAAACTGAATGAGACATTTTGACCTTATTCGGTACAGCCAGGTGGTAAAACCCACAGGACGCTCATTACAGCGCACTAAAGTGAAGCGTTTTCAGAAATGTTTCCTATTCAGTCTGCTGAATACAAATGGAGGCTTACAAGGAGCTCTGCGTTAGGCTAATACACGGCCAACAGGGTGGCTCAACCAAACAGGACGAAAGGTGTGAAATAAAAAAGCAAAAGAAAAATTTAACAGCTTAGTAATGGAAAGGGAAAGGTGGGCGTAAAGAGCAGGAATCCGAAGCCACTGCCACCACAAATACCCTTTCGATCAGATTTATTGAATGACATTCTTTTATGTGAAATAAATATTAATTAATAAGGCCAGATTTGAACTCCTTTAGTCCAGGTGTAGCAGAGAATGCAGGGCTTTTAAATATGCCCTGTTTTGAACTTCATCATCTTCACTCATTAGTATTCAGTTATTTGCCAAAATCTTTTTGTCAGTCCTTACTACGTTATTATGACCATTTGAAAACAAAACGTTTGACTTTTGTTCACAAAACATAAAAGACCTGAACTACTTCAGTCATCTTGAGCATTTGGCAAAGTATAATTTAATCCATAATACTTAAACTAGTTATGACATCATGATGCAAGATTAAAAAAGCTCCTTTAAATGTTACAAAGATTAGTTACAAAGACTAATCTTAGATAAGTGTCAGTACTGAAATAACTCCATGTTATGAAATTTGGATTTTTAAAATCTTTTGTATAATTAAAAAAGTCTGAAAGGATATTTCCTCTATATTTCTCCAGACTTGGCAAATGATAAAATCATATTCCATATTTTTCCAGACAAAGAAAAAACACAAAATTTGATTGAGAGAAAAAAGACAAGTCTGAAAATATTCTTTGGGATTAAATCTAAAGCTTAATCAAACAGTCATCATGGATTCAAATTTGTGGCCATCACTCTAATAGAGGAAAAGACAAGAAAATGAAGAGGAGAATAAGAAGGTGGTGGTACAAGGTGTTATTCTAAGGTTCCTACTAGAACACAAGGCTTCATCTGGATTGTACCAACCATAACATTACTGAAATGACTGTGAGCATTAATGCAATATATATATATATATATATATATATATATAAAAACTAGAACAATAATTGTGTCAGTCTTGGCAATACCTGTGCTAAGCTCTGACTTCTTCAGCACAGTTTCAAACACTTAAAAAGACAACAGAACACAATAAAATAAACCCATACAAGCCTGCTCCTCTTCCCGACCCCTGACCTAAAAATCATCGACCTCTGCTGGCCTGGGACTGCTCAGACCCAGCCGCTGGTCAGTTTATAGAACATTTCCTCATCTAGCGACTCATTCTGGTCCTTGGCGCGTGTCGACAGGAAGATGTAGCCGCCGATGAACTCGTGGACCACCTTGCAGTCCACTTCGGCGCAGATGAAGGACAGACTGGGCTCGTCCGCAAACTCAACAGTCACCTGAACGCACAGGACATGACGCATCAATCAGACTACACACAAACAATATATGACTTTTTTTTTTTTTTGCATTGTTGTCATGAGATGCAAAGTTGTTTTTTTTTTTTTGCCACAATCCTTGTCAGAGACATGGTTGAAAACGGAGAAGAACATGTTCTGATCAGATGAAAACCTAACGCTGAACCCAACAGTCCCATGTTATATGACATGGTGGAGGAGGAATCATGCTGTGGATATATTTTGTTCAGCAGAAACAAGAAAGCTAGTGGGAGAAAATGTTAGGTTTGTCTTATCCCGAAAGACGAGCAGAACAAAGTGTTGACTAATCAAGGATTCAAAGCAATAAACATCAAAGATTTTTATTTGTAAAACCTTTGGCTTTTGGAAACCTCCAGACTTCACAATTATGTGATGCACTGTGTTGGTATATCAGATGAAACACCAATAAAATACACTGAACTAGGGATAAATGTGAAAAACCTCAAAGGGTGAGGACATTTTTTTATAAGGTACCATATGAAGAAACAATTTTAGTGACTTTCGTTGGTCTCCCTACCATCTTGATCTCCCAGTTGACATTCCACTGTTTCATGTTGCTGAAGCGCCAGGTCTTGATTGCATCTCCAGTGTGGGCATCCATTCGGATCAGGCGATTATAGGTGATTCCAATCAGCTCTTCCTTTTTTCCCCCTTGGAATCTGAGGAGCAAAAAGGGAAACAAAGAGTGACGGTTTACCTCAACAGACTGCATGATATGCAACAAAAAATACAGAAAAAAAAAAAAATAGATCATGGTGATTGAACTATGTACTTTGCAAGGAAGTGAGTGATTCCAAACTCTGGCAAGGACTGCCATGCCTGAATGAAGCGCATCTTGGCTTCGATGAGACTCATCTGGGCCACATTCTGATGGGCTTCAAGAATTCGGGCGGAAATCTGCCAAAGACAAAAATCACACACATAAAAAAACTGATTTTTGGCATGGTGCTCTATTAAACTAACACAAACTAAGCCCAGTCCCACAAAGTCCTCCCATCACCATATAACACAACTACCCCATCAAATATAAATCCACACTTGAATATAAACTGTTGCCAAGACAAAGAAAGAATCGAGGTGAGTTTACAGATAAGTTTGTGGTGCATTTGTGTCCTAAAGAAAGATATAAAACCTCAGGTATTCACAAACAAGTTATCAAATATAGATAAAACCTTACCGTATTCAAGAAGGCGCATGACGTGACTAGTAAATACGTCACTGCGAGGGAATGCAAAACTTAGTGTGTGAATGCAATACTTTTGTAAGGGAATGCAAAAAGAAAGTCACGTCACCTAGGGTTACCATACATTACAATCCAATGGTTTTTCCAATGACGCGTACTGATAATTCTTTAATTTTGTTTTAATGTGGTGGTCATTATTTTTTTCTTCGCCTTTTATTTTTATTTCTGACAAGACGCTGGCTTGATGTTGATGCATAACAACTGCAGTGAACCTGAACAGCTCTTCTTCTTTGACATCAATGTCATAAAAGTCAACACAGGATCAGGGCTACCCTAAAATTGTTTCAGTCACAATTGTGTGTATTTGTAAAGTAATTGTTGTCAAAACACGTTTACTGTGGCCAGTCACTTACCTCCAGTTGAGTTATATTGGAGACACACAAACTAAAGCAGTGTGATAAAGCTAATACTAAAGTCATTTTAGCGCTTATCAATCTATTATGAGTGTTAAATGGAGTAAAGCATGCAACAGAACTCCATGTTTTAGTCTTTGACATATTTGTTAAGATTGTTGTTTCAACATGAAGTAGAAGCCATAGTAATACTTTCACATGTTTTCTTTTCCTTATTAACTCTTGGAAACTCGTTATAGCTGAAGACAAACAACACACATTAGGAATTATGCCATCTACTTTCTATAGTTAGAGAAGGACACAGACAAAAAAAAAAAAAGAATGTACACAAACATGCAGAACAGCTTAAAGACACCCAGTGGACACACATCACTTACCAAATCCCTGACATAGCCTGGCTGAAGAGAGGAGGTGGGTATGGAAAGATGCAGGAGTTTGACAGAGATGCAGAAAAAACAGAAAGAGAAAAAAAAGTTTGGACAACAAACAGGCAAAAAAGATTAGAGTCCGGGAAGGAAGGATAATAATAATAAAAAAAGTAATGCTGGAAACTGCGACATAACTGTAATGAAAGAGCAGGACTGTGGGGATGAGGTGTCATGCAGTATTGAGCCACAATAGAGAGTAGAGCTCAAAAAAGAAAAGAAGGTTGGCAACACTGTTGTCAAGGAAAACTTCAATCAAATAGCAACTGGAATTGTATATTTAGGCTTCGACTGTCTGTTTACTGTGCCATAACTTCCACTGACAATAAAATATCAGCGTTCCTCATTTATTGTACCACAAGATGGCGGTGTGTACTAACTTCAGTGGAGCTGATGATTAAAGTTTTGAAGCTTTAGGAGCTGCTTTTCAATTCTTTTAGTGTTTGCTTTATGGCTAAACTTGTACAAGCAGACCAGACAGTGCTCTAACCCACGTAATACAGAAATTCCTGTGTGTACATCCGCTTGGAGCAACAGCACGGAAGTCTCCCTGGACAAATCTTGCAACAGGAAGCCTGATTTGAAGGGAGATGGGGAGGGGCCGCAGCCGGCTAGAGGGTTTACAGGTTTTTCCCAGACAGTTTTCCCGCGCAGCATTCCCAAGCAAGGCTCATTTCCTGATGCCTCAACGCCCACTATACAAGTTCACGTGTGCATGTGTGTGTGAGCATAAGGCACTCACTGTACATACAGTATTGCATTACCCTTTCATGTTGAGCCCGTGGAAAACACTCATCACACTGGGCTGGTGTGAGTTTGGTGATGGATTTGAAATACATCTATTACAGTTAAGGACACATTCGTTTGAGCTCCTGGTAAAGATGTGCAAAAATCCTTAAAAACTATTTATATTTTAATGAAGCAGCATGGATTCATATGGAAAATTCAACATGTTTTCAGTAGCATATAGGTGGGAGGACTTGAATGATTATGCCAGAAAATTGATTTTGTGTCTGGTGCACCATTTCTTTGATTGATTTGGATCATTATGCAGTGATCTGCCATTTTTCAGTCAATACAGAAACTAAACTGCATACCAAAGTAGCAAAACAGCAACATAAAATACATTACATTTATCCACAGTAGACTATAGTAACTTATTCTTTTACGATTCCTAACTAAACCTCAACTACAGTCAGTTTTGAACAAAGGCTTTAAAAACAAAGTTTAGTTCTTATATTTCTAACCACAACTGTTTCCCTGGAACCAACACCAACTCTGATGATGACTCAATGCTTCCTGTTTTATAGCAATTCATGATTGTCTAATCCTTGTTCTTCATCTCCATTTCTTTCTGGATATCTATGATACTCCAGGCGGCGGTCCAGTCTCCTTGAGTCATCGTTTACTGTATCAGCTCCCCCCTGACATCCATTCCTCTGGCAATACGCCACATTTTTACTTCCAACTTAAACAGTTCCAGATTGAGTGACTAAGCTAAAGTACAGAGGTAAGATCCTGCCTCATCCATCCCTAACTAACACTGCCATTGGCAGCCGTGTACTCAGCTGCTGCAGTGTACACACAGCAGCCTATCTGTTTGCATGCAAATCTGCTGAGCAAAGTGTAGAATCTTCCCAACATCTGAAAGAGAATTAAAAGGTTGGTAGAGATTAAATGTTGAACCCTTTCACTCCTATTGCTGACACAACTTCAGACGCACCAAATTTGGAGATTGAACAAAAAATATGAGAAACAATTCGACAGTTTTCAGTTTTGTGTTGCCTCAATATTAGGAAAGTTCTTTTGTGTAGATTTAAATAGAGTTTATATATACCGTATTTTTCGGACTTTAAGCCGCTACATTTTTCCTACACTTTGAACCATGCTGCTTGTGGCCCGGTGCGGCTCTTCTGTGGATTTTTCTTCAACCAGCAGGGGGCTCTTTAGCAGGAAGTGAATCATTGGAAGTCAAAATTGGAAATCAAAGAAGAAAGCGCTAATTTTGATGTAGGGCAAGCACATACTAGCAGCAGGCACGAATGAGAAATTTCTTCAAACTCATATGATGCAGCTTTTAAGTTTAGGGCTGTCGATCTGGCAGGAGGGAAATGGAGCCGCTGCATGTAAGTAAGCTCGGCGTGAACGAATCCATGGTTCGGAGTTGGAACCTTCTGGAAAACCGAGAGCGGCGGAGATACCAGCGGCTTACAGCCCGGTGCGGCTTATGTATGTACGTGTCCAGTTTTTTTTGTTTGTTTGTTTTTTTTGTTTTTTTCAAAAAATGTGTAGCTGCGGCTTATATAGTCCGGAAAATACGGTACTTTAAATTTACAGTGATTTCTAAATTAGGAATTATGTGATGAAAACACTGATGTAGCTAAAATCTTGTGTAGCTGATACAAACCCCAGGCTTTTGGTAAAGTTTTCACCTGCTGATGCCAGTTTTACACATATTAGATTGTCCTCCAAGAACTAAAATATAACAAGTATCAAGAAGAGCACTAAAACAACTTTTTTTGTAGCTATCCTGCTGTGAATACTAATTTTTGGTTAGGATCCAAGCTAACTTCTCAGTAGTGTGTAACAAAGTAGCATGTTATTTTAAAACCCTGACATTTTAAATTGTTATTAGCTTATATTAGAGATTAGTGCACTTAGCCTGACTTGCATTACTAAAACAGCAGCCTCCAGTCTTTATCTTGCCTGTTAGTTTCCCAAAAGGCTGGAAACTTTTCCAAATATAGTATGAAAGGTTATAAGCTCAAAATGTATTTTTAACTTAATCTATTAAATTTTTCTGTTATCTGCTGTTGTACAAATACTGAAAAAACGGTTTCCTTTTAAAAAACTTTTTTGTTTGCGATTCCTCTGGTTACCTCACTAACAATAAAAATGACCCTCTTTGGGTTTTTTACAAGTTTCAGCACCCACCTTAAAGAGCATTTTTGTCAGCGTGACCTGCTTGAGCTTAGTATAGTGCTCTAGCAGCAAAAGATTTTTTGCTGGAGTTTCCAACTAGCCAGGGCCAATTAAGCTGAAAATTGGCTCAACATTTTTGGGGCATTTAATATTTAACCATTAGCCGGAATTCTGATTTGCTGTATCACAGAATAGAAATAAGTGTAGCGAAAGCAGCCGGGTGTTGTGAAGATTGTGTTTTAGAAGTCTGATGTAAAGTTGCCTTTGGGACAGAGGAAGATATGTACAGGAAGTTAAGGTGAAAAAAACTGTAAAAAAACAGGAAAATGTGGAGTAAGAGCCACTGATATCTGGGCAGAAAATGTTTCACCAATCAGCTCAACTAATAAACTGCACAGTTAAACAATCTATAAAACAATAAATTGTTAGAAAACAAAAAAAAAAAAAAAAAATTTTAAACATTAAATGAATCTTCCAGCAGAACCTGGGCGGCTTACCTGCTTGTTCTTGTACTTTTTAAGATACCGTGGAGACACCAGACACTCTGGGTTGATGTCAGTGGTGATTGGTTCAATGAACTGAGGGTCGGGGTTCATGTGTTGCATCTTGAGGAAAGAGAGAATGTTCTGGACCTCCAGGTTGTACGAGCTGTCAGCCATGGTCTTCCCTTTGGAGGCCAGGCGACATGCTGCCATCCAGTGAGCGTACTGTTTCTCCTGCAGACAGAACGGCGGAATTAAAGAGAGCAACAGAGGGAGGAGAAATCTGGGGAAACGATTCAGCCTTACTGTGTCACACCGAAGCCAGATCTCGTTCATCCCATCGGCCACGGGGATTAGCAATTTGATGTTGAATTTCTGACCAGAAATATTCACATCTGGCGTTACCTCACAACCTGAGCAGACGGGAAATGAGGACAAAAGGTTTCCGTCATTCTTTTAACACGCCACCTACCATAGCATGTTTAAAGCAGATAAATAAACCTTCACATTTCACGATGAGAATCATGCAACACTTTAGGCATGTTTGTATTTCTGCACCTCTGAGATTCATTTGGTGTGCAGGTGTCCCGAGTGCTTCCTCTTTACTCTTGTAGCAGGAAATCGTGATGTCCTTGAACGTGCACCAGTACTGCTTATAGCCCTTCAGCGTCAGCTTCTTGGGTCTAGAAATGCACGTCAGACAGACATATCAGGGTTCAGCTGGAAAAATGCTCAATACTCTTTCAACGGAGGTTAACAGGAAGAGTGGGGGAGGAAAGATCATAGGAGAATACAAAGAGGAGAAAGAGAGGCAGCTCCTGAAGTGTAACATCAGCGAGGTGAGGAAGAATGGAGCCAGCATTGTGGAAAACCATTACAGAGAAAATACTCCTCAATATCACAGCCCCCACTCCAAACAACTTTATACTGCATAATTTATGAGACAAGAACCCCAGGAGGCAACATTCTGTTAGCAACATCTTTGAGCCAAAAACGGATTGGATTCAAAATATGCTTCCACCAACGAATCTCCCTAAAGAGAACCTAAAAGCTCCCTCCAATGGTGCCAGACCAAATGGTCTTTGGTCTGGCACCATTACAGTTTGGCACAATGTTGGAAAGAGAAAATATTTCTTTAAAAAGTTAATAAAAATTCTCTTAATCTTTTAATCAGAAATGTTTCTGAATTTATGAGTTACTTGCATTGTGTATGTCAGAGAAAGAGCAAATGCCTTTTTTTTAGGGAGGTGTTGCTCTGAAAATACACTTACTTGAAGACTTTGACGTAGTCTGCCAGTTCTGGAATAGATGTGATGTCACCCTGAGAGGACATGGAAAAAAATCCATTAACATTTCTGCTTCCTGTGTCAACAGTTGAATTAGCAAATCTGAAGTGAGGGAATTTTACACCACAAATATACCAAATGAAACTTTTAGCATATCCTTTGTTTTAAAATTTATATGGCTTTAAATTTAAATAAAAATTACTTTAAATTTATCACTTTTAAAGAGATGACCAATATAAAAGGGCAAAATAAAAGATTTTTATTTGGTTCTGTGCCCAAAATCATGTTATATGTGAAGAGAAAAACAAAGTGCAAACTGCAAACAAAGAAAATGAGCACAATGACAATGAAAGATCAAAGAGTGATTACTTTATGTACGCAACAAAAAGGCAGCTCAAGACCAAAGTGGTGACAAGTACCTCCCTGAAACCAATGCCAATTTTTCCTCTGGGGAGTAACACACTGCCCTCGTACCCAGGGATATAACAGAGCTCGATGGAAGGTCCAGCTTACTTGTAATCCATTACACTGATGAGTGGCTGTTTGTGACAAAAACTGTTTGAAAAAAGAACTGAAGCAGATCTTATTTCTGCTCCACTTCTGACTAGCATTCCCACACTGAAGTGCAAAGGTCAGCACATTAATAATTGTGTCAATTAACAGGTTCATATAGCCAAGCAGTATAAAAACAGCTCAGACGCCTTAAATCTCAATTTTCAGTTTTAGTCATAAAAGTTTAACTGTATTACAACCCTGTAGTTCTCAGAAGTTATTCTGAAAATAACCTTTGAAAACTACAGATTATCAAAGCTGAGGGATACAGTGGTGTAGCTAGCCAAGCTCACATTTGAGCTTGCTACACCACTCAAAAGTTTCCATCAGTTTACATTTTGGGCCCTAAAGATGCAAGTAAATGTTGGCAAATGGCGCTGAAAAGGAAATAAAAATAGCTATACGCAATCTAAATGATATATTTACTGAAATTCTGAGTTTATAGTACACTCAAGTTGAATCTTGTTTATTTTTTCTTCTTGCTCCTTTTTGTGTCCTTGTTAACTTTATGTGAAGCGTAAACTAAGCTCACAAATTCCAAAACTGAAACAAAAAAAATGGACCAAAACCTCAGAACTGGGGAAAAAATGGTTTCCCATTGGAAGTTCGGAAAATGCACTTCACCAATAAAAAAACGCAGCAAAGTTTTTCCTCATACCAGTGTGCTAGAGGTTTTTCCTCCCTCCAAAGTAATCTCCAGGTCAGACAACGCTGCATCCACCTCATCCACCTCCTTCTCGCTGTTATTCATGTGGTTGTCTGAAGACATGCCTGACAGCTTGTTGATGTGGTACTGAAAAAAAGAAATGCTTCAGTTCAGACAACTTTAATGATTCATTGTTTCTTCCATGCAGAACAATCAGGAGTATTGAAATGTTACTCTTACCAGTAAAGCTGAGAAACAATTAGTTAAAGTGAAGAACGCAAGAAGATGGAACAAGATGTACAAGGAAAGAACCCGGAGTCATGTTAGCTGATATCTGTGAAGTTTGCTGCTATTCTTGCAAAAATGTTCCAAGTTCCCTTTTATACATGAAAGCTGGGCTGCAATGAATGTTATAAAAATACTTGTGTGGTAAAGCTTATTGCAACTGTGTACAATTTAACTTAGCTGTATGATTGTTTAAGAGGAAACTGAGGAAGTTCAAAAAAACAACAGGATAGGACAAAATGACAGAGGATGCTAATGCACCGCATAATAAGCGATGTGGTCAGGGAAACATTCATAGCATGTCTTTGAAGTTTAACACCAAATAAAAATCTTTCTCACTAGGGTACATATGCGCTAGACGAGGAAACGTGTCAGTAACAATGGAAATAGCAGTTCAGAAGGATAGCCGCATTACAGAAAATCCTCCAGTGAGTCACCAAAACTAAAAACAGCTTGTTGACAAATGGCATTTTTCCATGTCAACTCATCACCAGCCTCCTTCACCGATATATGAATGAACAGCTGCCCAGAAAGTGAAAGCCACAGAGCTGTGTTTGGCAGAAATATGTTGCATACAAGCAGTAGGACTGGCAGAAAGAGTTTGATACGATACATTTTATTCTATACTGACATTTCTTTTCAAAATATGCTAAAGAACAAAGCTTATTTCCCCAATTTTGTGGGTCTAGGTTATGTTTTTAACCATCACATGCCAAATTTCTGCGTAAACTCAAGATGACGGCATGCAAACGCCCAGCGGAACCAGACTGGAACTAAATGATCACTGCTCCTTTTTTAGATGTCTGCTTGTCTCCCTCAGCTGTGCGGGAAACAAGCTCATAGTAAGTGGATGAAACGCACGTAGAGCTACGTGCTAATAGACAGGTAGTGACAGAGCCGCCACCAGTCAGAACACCAAATGTCCATCAGCAACACTAATGGTACAGCAACAAGAAACAATTCAAGTGTGATTTATTACCAGTCTGATAAAATACACGTTCACACCTCAGACTGCAAGAGCTTTCAAAGAAATGCCAGCAGGTCTATGGGAAGGTATCTTGTTGGAGTGGGTGGTCTGGGCCAATGCATGGAGTCCTGCGGCCAAATATGCACTATAATTACCCTTGGGGTGAGGACAGAGTGGCGTCCTCAGGTCTTGGCACCCAGTTTATGATGGTCAGAAATAGCTGAGGGCACCATGTGGCAACTTGAGGAAGCAAAAGGGGTTAACATCTGTAGATCATTTCCACTGCTCCCCTTTCACTTGTGGCCTGTCCAGAGATTACCCCACTACTTGACCAGCAGCATGGATAACAGGCTTGATTCTAGCCTACTGTAATTCAAAACTAAAAATAACTGATTGATGTATGTAAACATACTCAGAAGTCCCACAGAAACAATACTGAAAATGTAGCTTATTCTCAGAATGCAAACAACAAAGAAATCATTCATTTGACCTTCCAATACAAAGTGGTGCATCATTATGAACTTTAAGTAAAATGAAATGGATTAAGATGTTTTTACACCTATAAATCTAAAAAGTGTGGTACGCACTTTCATTCATCTGCCCTTTGATCTGACGCAGCTCTACAAAATCCAAGCCAGTTGCTTTCAAAAGTCACCTAGTTAGTAAACTGGGTGTCTGTGTGGAAATCAATCTCAGTATAAACCCAGCTGTTCTGTGAAGACCCCAGAGGTTTGCTAGAGAACATTAGTGAACAAGCAGTGCCATGAAGAAACGCAGCAGCGATCAGGTTGTAAAGCAGCATGAACACCAAGACACTGTGTGCACTGCCCAACTGGCAGCCAGATGGCCCAGCTTTTGACTGGGATCCAGTCCAATTAATTAGCATCAGGTAGTGAGTTACGACATCCAAAGATAAAAATGACTGCAAAGCCCTTCATATTTCAGACCTATATACCCAACAAGGAAAGACAAAAAAAAAAGACCAGGCTTTCGCACAAACACACTGTTCTTACCTGCAGGGCAGCAAACATCATCATTTCCTCCTCTGTGCACTCAATTTCCTCCAGCAGGATGGCCCACTTGGCCTGTTCATAGAGCTGGTTGACTCTGATGGCATCATACTGCGGATAAATACAAACACATGCTGAAGGGAAAAGGCAATCCAACACCTGTTCAAGTCTTAACAACCAGACTAGCATTAGATCACTAAACTTGATTAGATTCAAACTCAAAAGAACACCACAAATGTTTCTTGAAACATGAAGACAGCACACATTTTAATGACTATATTTTCCCTAAAATATCACATGGCTGTATAGCACAAAAAACTAGCTACTGCTTTAATTATGATTCCCTGACGGTGGGACATACCTTAGGGTTGAGGTCGAAGAAGCTGTGATATTTAAACCTCAGCAGCAGCACATCGTTCTCCTTCACATCCTGCTCCATGAGAGACCTGGATGAGTCCAGCCACCTGAACAAACATTAAAACTACAATAAAAACCCGCAGATCTAAACTACGTAAAAACAACATAACATTTAAGATGATCTGACTTTTTTCGAAACTACTAGGTCAGCATCATCTCACCCTTGATTGATCTTGGCTTTGTCCAGCAGGGACTGGGGTTTGTAGAGTTTAACCAGGATGTCTGGAGAGGCTATTGACTGGCTGACAGCAAGGATGCCGGGATTGCCCTCTGACAGGGGGCTGTCCCCAAACCAGGCTGAGGTGGGCGACAGGGGGCTGCCGTCTCTGGAATCGTAGGTGGGGGTCATGGTCTTACTGTACAAGCCTGGACTAGAGTAGACACTCCCTGCAATAGAAAAAACATAAACCCAAGTCACCAGTTAATCCACCATTATCCACATACAAAGAAAAGCACACAATGCGTAAAGAAAAACATTTTCACTACATAAATGGTACTTTGCAAAGCTTTTTATCTTTTTACCATGATCTTTTTTCCCCACATTACAACCATTCCAGTAGCATTATGTAAATTGAAAGTAGTTTATTATTACAAAGCAGAATGAAAGTGAAAGATGGCTTTCAAACTTTACAAATGAAAATCTGAGTGGTGTGGCTTGCATTTCTCCACTTGCGCTGGAACTTATTTAGCAATATCAGAGTGAAAGGGACTCTTCACAATTATGCCCTACTGTGAGATAATCACACGAAACCCTAATGATATCCTTAGTAAGACCAGTTAGCATTCAACATCACTATACAACTTCCATCCAACAGTGTTTTCAATGATGCACCATGATAAGGTAAGCAGACCCACTGAATTACAACCACATACCGACCGAATTACACTGCTGCAGCAAACTGCACAGGCAAGGCGAGATTTAACAGGCAAAATTAACAATATGAACAAATTAGTTTAACAAAATATTATATTCGAGTGCTCCAAACATTTATTTGCATGTACAATTTTTTCCTTTAGGTTTTCAGTGTTGGAATCTGACACCACACACACAAGTCCCTGGAGTAAAGCTGTTTGCATTTCCTGTTGAGAGTATTTTTGGCGATCTCGCCCCCTTCGTTCCCTCTCTTCCGCCTACAGCCGTAGGTCAAGAAGTAGCTGACTAAACCACTAAATCTCTTCTGAAACAAGGAAGTGGGTTTGGTTGGAGTTTGTGACAGTGTATGTTTGTGTTTGCGAGCTAAGGTCATGAGAAAGGGGTGCCGGCTTTGACCACCCATTTTATGTGGGGGAGGGTGTTATCCAACAGATCCTCCAAGGTCTTCCTCCTAATGTCGAGTTCACCAGGGCAGGGAGAGTACTCCCATCTCCCATAGGGTCTCACGAGGAATGTCAACCATGTAGTGCAAGTATGTAGAAGGCAAAGCTGTCAGTTTATTGAGAAACACAAATGAGCTTCCTCCATCCTGTTTACTGTTTAGTTCTTACAAAATGGAATTCCCTTAATTTCCCACACTTGGATGCATGCTGCACTTAGGACCTCAAGCAAGAAAAACAAAATTACAAAACAATAAATTTAACTGGATCAGTTTTCTATTTGGGTTATTATCCGAGTCATAAAGACAGAATAATAATGTATGTTTAAACTGCAGACTGTCCTGCACATCCTTTAGAGAGTAGCAGCCTTGAATTACTCAAAAAGAAAACTGAGCTTTGACCTAATAGGATGCATAAGTTTGTATCATGAGACTATTAATGTCAGGTGACTCTCTCTTGAGGAGAAATCAGGTGACTCTACTGCCGGCCTTCAGCCTACGGATGAGGTCTAATGCGCCAATGGAAGGGGGAGAAGGATAAGGAAGCAGGGCAGAAGACACAGGATAGAAGACAAAGGAAAAGCTTACCTTTCACTGGTCCGATGTAAATTATCTCAGAGGCTGGTGTGAGAAAGAAAGTAGGAAAAGGATAGACAGAAAAAAGTGAAGGGAAAAGAGGAATAGTAAGAAACAAAATTAGTAGGATAGATTCAGGATGCTTCAAACTGTTCAAGGAAAGAGGAAGACAGAAAAAGCAGGAGAAAAGACAAAAGATGAAGAATATTAAAATGAGACTATGTGGCATTTCCGAAGACAGTGCCAGGGCAAATGAGTCAGTTTGTCCCATTTTTAGAAGGAGATGGGTTGGGCACAACTAACATGGTTCCCTCCATATATGTGTAATCATTCAACACAGCAACAGTGACTGCAAATGCAGACAAGGTAGTGGTCAAAATGACCATTTATCCTGAGTGTACAGTTTAGGAACAATTTTCTGATTCATAGTATAATTCTAATATCTACTTTAAGTAAAGTTTTCGAAAATTTCCAAATCCAAGATTAAGATAAATAGGCAGTATTTATTATAGACAGAGGCACAAGATAAAATAAGGAGAAACCTTACTGTCCTCTGCTGAAGTCTCACTCTCTCTTACTCTAGCAGTCTTAATAAATGTATGTTCAAGCCTGGCTGTCTTCTACTCTACTGTAGCCTGAAAGAACCTTCATGTTATCTAATGAGGTCAACTTAGGGTCAAGTTCTCCTCTTTACAAAACTGCTGAGACGTCAAAATGTTTGAACTGTCGTCCTCCGGCAGACGTATTAGAGCGTGCTCGTACTGCAGATCAAAATGAAAATTCTGGTTGATTTCTCAACGTGTCTGGTATACAGCCCTAGTTATCAGAGGTTTTGCCAATTTAGGGTACAATATGTGGTGAAAACTGTGGGAACAAGCCTCAGTTTGTGTCATAAGCACGACAAATAACAAGAACATTGTCTAAACTTTTAATACCATTTATATAACCAGTGATTTGTTTTCTTATAATTTTAAGATTGTCTCTCAAGTTTATTATTTCCTGATATTTGTATTTTCTCAGTCCTTATTATTTACTTCTAAGAATGGAATACCTGTGTACATTTAATTTTGCTAATCTGTTGTAAAATGGAATGAGAAACATAAATGATGTAATGGTGTAATTTCTTATTTTCATATTTTTTTTTGCTTTAAAAAAAAAGAAGGAACATAAATCATTCACAAATCGCTGTTAAATCCTTTTCAGTTTATTGACTGACTGATTAACAGCAGCACCGCATGTGACAAGTCACACTGATACAGGGGTGGAAAGGAGAAAAGAGCGCATTCTGATTGCATCGCTGCCTCTCTGCGAAGCCTTGTGATTTTGATCAGGAGACCTGGGCTAAGCGGCCACCTCCTCCCCACAAGGGACAGAACATCCTACAATCTGGCCACGAAATAAAGCCTTAGACTGCAGCTTGTGATTTGAAAGGGAGGCCCTGCAGGAAGCACACTGAGCAGACAAGGAAACCAATGACAACAAGTAGATTTTGCACGTGTTTGTTGAAGCTCGGCTCCGCCTCGTAGTGTGACCACACGCACCCACTGGGAAATAAGTACATCTTGAATGTCACACACCCATGTTATGTAATGATGTGACTTTGGGTGTGATCATCTTTGCTATTATGAGGTGGTTCCTTTTTGCATTTTCTAGGATTAATTCTAATTTGATATAAGCATTTAAAAAAAAAAAAAAAAGCTTTTCTAAAGAAAGAATAAAAAGAACAGCAGTGGAAATAAAGCAACAGTTAAGTAGACTCATTTACTCCGTCCCATAAATCAGTGACGGCGACCCGGCCTGTTTTGTTCTGCTCCTCCTTGCTCATATGGTTGCAACTCTCCATCACTTAGTACAAAGAGAAGGAGGAGCAGGAGGGTTATAATAACTGCACTCCTCTTCCCTGGTTTGGGCTTAAAATGGCAGCGTGACCAGCTATGTGTGGAATCTCAACCATTCTTAGTCCTCCCTGTTGGAAGAATTGGAAGCCATGGCTGTCAATCCCTTGCAGGCCTCCAATTCGCACATTCACATTTGGTCACTAGAAACAGCAGTGTGGAGTTATCTTAGTGGTTTCTTAACCACAGGTGCAGTCAAGCACAAACAAAAAGAATGGAAGATGCTCCGTGTGAGCCAGCAGAACCTGCTGTTCAACCTGCTGCTTCAGGACAGTGCAACATAAACAGAGATTATTTTAATGTAGACAGAAATATAAAAGCCGTCTGTGCCTCACCAGATCCAGGAGTCAACAGGGGACCCTCCAGCTCCAGACTGTCCTCTTCTGCCTCCTCCAACTTTTTCTTTTTCTTCTTGGGGTCACGAGGTTTGCGCAGTAGAGACAACTCCTCTGGGTGGCGGATATCTAAGGTGGAAGATACAGAAATGGAAAGCAAAGGTTTTTTGGTGTCGTATAAAAATAAAGAAGCCAAAGAAAACTCTACAAAAGGAAGACAGATTTTGATACTGCAAGAAAACATCAACTTGTCACAAGCTGTTGTGAGATTTGACACATTATTTTTACGTTAATTTTATGTTTTAAGAGATAACTGCTGGTTGCATTTGATGCAGTTGTTAAAGAGCCTATTCTGTCCAAGGGAAATATCAAAACAGTAATCCATTCTTTTATAACGTTACATATTAGGTACTCCAAGACACTGCTTTTAGACTTTGTCTTCCATTTCTTACCATTGATATTTGAAAAATTGCCTCCACTTCATTTGTGAATTCATTTTAAATAACAAAAAAGTCCCTATACAACGTTGCTCTGATTAGTTTCAACTGCTCCACCACTGTGCACATACTGCTGCACAGTAGCATTTGGGTGCAGCATATCAGCTAACCTGATGCTTTTACATGGTCTAGACGCCATGTACACTGAGAGGCGTCTGAGATCTTGCTGTCCAATATTTTGGAATGCAGTCTGCAGGCAGGATTGTTCACCAACTACTTTTAAATCTCTTTTAAGAAAAAAAAAAGAGGCTCTTGTTTGTGATTAGTGACATGTATTCACACTCTGCCTGCTAATAATATATTTAGCTAGCTGGAGGAAATCTCACTGCCCTTCACGCCTAACGTTTATGTTAATTTATGTTAATAATAAGACGCTTAAGCTCACAACAAGTGTTTAGGAATTTTGATGGGACCCTCTGAAACCTTTGTATACCTTCATACCAGTAAATGGCCCCTGTCAACACGAACAAACGGTAATTAGTGCTTTCTCAACTATAGGCCTTAAATAAACCACCTGGCTTCTCCGAGGGACCAGACACAATACCATAAAGCCACACAAGACCGGAAAAGAAGGATGCCGAGTCCACATAAAGTGTGAAAGACAGAAAGGAGGAGGAGCAAGACGGGGTAGATGGGTAGAACTGCAAACAGCTGTACACACATGGGGTGGAAAATTGAAAATCCTTTTTCTCATGGTCCCCAAAAATCTTGCTTCACTGTAATCACCAATTGAGCTATGGGAGCCACAACCTTACCCCTCCTTAGCAGAAACACATCAAAGATGAATTCTTGTTGGTACTGATGGTAAATTTTAAGGAATGACATCTTTTACCCGAAAGGCTTCCTATTCCTTTGAATAATGAAAAAAAGAGTGCCAGAAGCCGACACCATGCAGAGTAGACAGACTAAAGCAGCGGCCCAGGCTTCTCTTATTTTCTCTCCATCCCTTGGAGCAGAGAGCCAACATTCAGCAGCAGCTTTGATAGGACGATTCTGACGAAGGAGGTGAAGGAGCCAGAAAGTGTCAGCATTAAAACAGATGGGCCAAACGCAGAGGGAGCACATCTGGACTCAGCTGGATTTGGCTTTCCTTGCAGATTCCTTATAAATCAAAGAGTATGTCAATATTAGAAAGACATTTCTAATTATTTTTAATTCTTCTTTGTACACAGCTGATCATCGTCTCATTTCCACAGACATAAAAAAAACAAAACAACCCCTCCACAGATGAAGGGTTTAACGACTGTGGCAGACTGATTGAGGAGGTCGCTGGAGGTGTTGAGGAGAGCACGGCCAGGAGGCTTGAGGGGAACATCTTGACTTGGTGAGAAGCTTGTTTGGCTTGTGTAACTAAAGCAAAAGCATTCCAGGAGTTTTAAGAACTACCAGATGGGAGTTGGTCCTCTCTCTCCCTCCTCCCTCGTTCTCGTACTGTTGCAGCACTGGAGCAGTCCCTCTGCCCTTATACAGCCATGTGAGCTCCAAGCGTGCTGCTGAGCTTTAACCTGACTGAACTATGTGAAGGGGCTGGTTGACACACAAACACATGCACTGTGTGACGTGTTTCAGACTGCGAATACTTGGACAGGACATGAGTATAGCTGAGGCATAGCAGAAGCATGTGGCATTTTACTACACTGTCATTTTAAGCATTTAGTTCTTACACACAAAATGGAAAATTTTCTGATTGACACAAAAGAGACATCTTGTAATATTGTGTATCTGGTGAAACTGAAGATATGCCTTTAATTTGTTATATTATGGGTTATATTGCAACCCTTGTCTGTGTTGTTCAGCTCAGATCTTAATGTTTAATTTTTTTTTATAAATCTGATGGAAAACTTGGTCAAATCTCTTGAATTATACATCCAGATTACATGTCAAAAATGAAACGTGTGTGACCTGCTGGTTGGTAACAAACATGAAGGTTGTTTTAACGATTAGTGAACATAGCAGAACTAAGCTTGTGCTTACCACATTCTCTTCAGTGTGGAAGGTGTTACTGAGGGAATAGTTAGTCATTTTCAGTTTCAGTTAGGTGTTTAAACAACAACAACAGGAAAGATGTAAAAGCTGTAAGAATCTGTTTAAAAAGGAAATGGTATTTTCTAGGGAGGCATGTTAGTTTATTCTGGCTTCTACAAAGGAGAGCGAGTGCAGCTTCTTGAAAGCTTTCCATCTCTTCCTGTTATGGAAGTGACTTGATTTGGAAATGTTGTACCAACACATTCTGTGCCCCCTCACATCACCATTAGGTATCATAAATTTGACTTCTTTTCTCTCCAGCTAGCAGCAGCTATGCCCTTTCATACTTCTGAACAGTGATTAGATCTCAGGATTTACCAACTTTCTCCACTATGAGTGGTATGACATCATATTGTCTCTTACATTGTGAACTTCTAAGCCTGTTATTTTAAAGAGATGCCGCACTTCAGTGATTCTTCATGAACCTCAGGAATAAATCTCCCTTCTCTGACATACTTCAACTCTAACATCTGCTTTGTCATCTGCTCCAACAGAGAGAAGCACCCACTGACTTATTTCCAGGCAAACAGTGCAAAGCTTGCATTCGTTTCCAACATTCAAATTGACTCAGGAGGTAATTTATGTTACAAAATGGTCACATAAATCTTTTTTTGCCTATTGCATTAGACCCCCACCAATTCACAGTTCAGTAATCACAGGTTCATTTCTTTAGAGAGGTCTCAAATATTCACAGATTTCAGACATTTGCAGGCGGTTGTGGTCCCCAAACTCCACAATGCATCTGTCTACTGTAGTGTGTTTTTGTTACTATTCTAATGATAGAATTTCCTTTAAAGGCTTTGTAAAATATTCAACTAAGATTCTTTAAATATAAAGTATTCTTTCAGTTGAAATCTAGTTGATTTTTATCGACATAGTCAATGGTCTAACTATGCCATTGGGTTAGGGCTGTTGTAAACGAATATTTTAGTAATTGAGTAATCTGTCGATTATTCTTACGATTAATCGGGTAATCGGATAAAAAAAGAAAAAATAAAACATTGGTAAATCTAACATAACAGCAGTGTTACTATCGCATATCAACATCAGTCCAATTTTTCACATTTGAGCTTCCCTAACACTTACTTTTCTGTAGTTCAGAAAATTAACCTGTAACAATAATAGCTCACTTGTTAACTTGAAGAAAGTTATACAAACATTTACATTGAAATTAATTCAATGTAAAATAAAGAGGCAGGCTCACAAATAGCCTATCTAATTGTGAGCAGGTTATTATGAAAAAATGTCTATACTCCAGCTTTCTGTTTCTGTTTTCATCTTCAGTCAGTTTAATA
>CAEGAE010065758.1:0-22758 GCA_903067095.1 Girardinus metallicus | reverse complement strand
CGCCCACACCGTCTTCACCCCCACCAACCATCTATACACTAAAACACTTATCTGAAATTGCCTTTTTTTTTTTTTCTCCCCTCCCCCTCCCCCCCCCCCCCCCCCCCCCTGCAATGGCACTGCACCCCCCTAGTTGGCGCCCTCCACACTTTGGGAACCACTGCATTAAGCTATGAACGGCAATATCTGGTGAATGTGAATTTTTATGTTGCCTTTTGTTGGGAAGTTGTCCTTCCTTGTAAGCAAATCAAAATTTGTTGAAACCTAGAAATTGAGGGCAAACAAATCAGTTAAGTGGGCCAGTGAATTAGTCGTGGTTCTTCCTGGACTGGTCTAACTTCTGGCCTCAAATAGCTTAAGCTCAGTGTGGGGAAGCATTAGGAAAATAAATACCTCTGAGAACTGAAAGAACAGGGTCAATGCTTTTAACTAAAGGCATCAACTCTCTTCTGTTGATTTGACTCTTTTGAATGACATAAAGGACTGGAACCCCTGTGGAGTGTTGGGGTAGCGATTAGCATCTTTGAGACTGAAGAGTTTGCTCTAGACTGTTGGAAAGGACGTTCCTGCCTCAGAGTAAGGACTTGTGTGCCTGTCAAACATTTGAAAAAGTCATTATTCTCCCACATTTTGGGAGCCCAGGATCTAGAGAAGGATTCCCCCAAAGCCTGTTATTGTATGGCTGGCAGAAGAGATGCCTTTAAGGACTAAACGTACCTTGTACAAATAAATCAAAGCTCGCTCTACACTGGCTGTTTCCAGTGTGGGTTTGATTCCAGAAGGAAACCCCCTTTGTTAGCGATCATGTTTGTGCTGGTAGATCTCAAGGCATAGTAGTTGCGTCTCACATCAGGCACCCTCCTGATTTTATACTTGCATTTAGTTGATGACGTGGGTCTGTTGGTGTCTTCAAACCATGATCCTTCGCATGAACTGGACTGGCAGAAGTAGATCTAGATCCTCTGTATCTGACACTGTGATTCTAAACCTTCAAATCCAAAATTCCTCAAACAAAAGTATTCACAAGCACAAGTCTTGTTCACAAGCAGAAGAAAGAGTTAAATTATACAATATGCTAACTGTTGTAGTAAAGAAAGAGTGGAGGCAAAAAGCAAAGCTCAAAATTTGCCTGTTTACCTTTGAACAAGAACAAGATTCTGGATAGAAATGACTGAAACGAACTTCCTGTTCTGGATGTGATGAAGAGCTTTGTCATTCAGGACTAACTCTGCCTTGAGACATGGGCCTCCAAAGATCTGGATGTCTACTGGGTTCAACCTGTTGGAGTTTTTCTGGGCAAATTACAGACCCTTCAGAAGGCGGTAGAGATATTAGAGTTCTCTTGACTGAGGCTGAATCTCAGACAAGTGAAAGACAGTGGATGGATTTTAGCAGAGAAACCAAGCAATTGGTTTATAGAGAAAAATCCTCATTCTAATGTCGCATTAGCTTGAAAAATCTTCCTCTTTATTTGGATAAATGAACTTCATGGTTCTGATGATGTTTAATGTTGGTGCTTTAACAGAAAGCAGGATGTAAGACGTCTGGTGCTTTGCTTGCTGGAACTTGAATTCGGGTGTCTGCATTAGTCATTCTCACCTTGCAAATCGTCATGTTCTGCTGTGTGGCTCTGACCCACTGCATGACTCTAACGTGTCTTTTTGGTATATCGATTGAAGGTGCAAATGGTTGTTATATGAAAAGGAGACAGTGCTGCTTCTTTAGTGTAATAAGCCAAAAGCACTCATTTACAAGCTGAAACATGTAAAAATCCAATGTTCCTTGAATCTCTCATGTACCAGACAAGAAGAGACTCTTTTCTTTTTATTGAGTTTTTTACAGCTCTTAGCTTTAAGTGGTTCTAAGAAGCTTTAAACACAGCAAATCTAATGAGTTTTACCAAACCCCATCAACAGGTGCTTGGTTGCAACTAGAAATGAAACCGTTTCATCTCCATGTGTCACAGCGGTGGTGCAGGGGGTGCAGCGCACCACCATGTGGCCGCCCTGGTTCTGGACCTGGCTGTCACAGGTCCAATCCTGGCCAGTCGACCCCGGCTGCATGTCTTCTCCCTCTCTCACAACCCACTTCCCTTTCAGTCCACTGTAAAATGAAGGTCACTAGAGCCCCCACAAAACCTCTTCATCTCCTGCCCTATTTTTTATTTTTTTACCAATTTATTGAAGCAGTGGTGGAAGAGTAAGGGGAGACAGGAGAGTAGTTTGATTTTTCTTTTTTTCTTTTTTTGCAAGAATAAAAAAAAATGCCATGATTGGGGAGTTTGATGCTTAGTTGCCAAACTGTGTTCAATACAATTATTTGGTTAAAAATGTGACATGGTGAAAAAGGAAAACTCTTTAAAACTAAATAGGTAGGAAAATAATTCCAGTTACTTCAGCAGTTTTCTATTCATACACTTGTATTTTTCAACTTGTGTCTCTGCAGTGACGGAGAGGGACCGAGTGTTATCATTGTAATGTTGCATCAATCTGGTGCAGAACGTTTTTGTCATCTAACTGTTAACATGGAGGCTTTTTTCTTCCTCACTGCAGCAGATCCCTGCCTAGTTCAGATTTCCCAAACTTACCTATTCTTGGATTTTTCTGTGGAATGAAATTGTGAAAAGCGCTTTTAATAGGTAGGACAATAAGTGCAGGTTGTTTAAAATATTTGGGGAAAAAAGGTGCAACTTAGAAAGCTAAAACAACCGGATGTCATGCTACTTGACACGCTATTGGCTGGCTAAGCAGCCAATCCAAGAGCACTACTGGTTTTCTTTGCTGCTGATTGGCTGGACCCTGAAGTGTGAAGATGAGGAAGACTGTGAATGTTGGATTTTGTGACATTATCAGGACATTTTAAGCTGTGTGTGTCAATGCAGATTAAGGGAAATTTTATATTGGAATTCTTTAAATAAGCTGTCTTAAGCATTTTCAGAGGGAGTCTCAATAAATCGAGAATTTAGGCTGTTTGTGGGTGATTTTTGTCCCTAAATTGCAGTTGGAGTCCACTTTATTTCTAATTCCTCGTAATTCCTTGGAGCAACATGTGTAGCAAAATCTGCTATCTACTTTCGTAATGCTTTCATTTACAGGACTATTACTTTTAATTTACATAAAACTATCTAACACACACACACACCCTGCAGGATGCATTGGTTCATTTTTGTTTAATGTTTAACCCTTGTGTTGTCTTGGGGGGTCAAAAGTGACCCACTAGAATGTTTAGCTGTAGAAAAAATACCTTAAACTATCTTTTTCCAACTTGAAATTTTATGACTTTTCCTAAATTGACCCCATCATTAGAAAAGGTGATACTTTGTTTTTGTTTATGTTTCCATTTGGGCTGCACACCACCAGGCTACAAGGATTGTCTTAGGGGTCATTTCTGACCCGTGAATTATAAAACCCTTTAAACAGCAGAAAGAAGTTAAAGGTCACACACAAACTTTTTCTAATACACACACACACTTACACACCTGCATATGCACCCACACACACACATCAAGTAAACTGCATTGATGCATGAATTGAACTTATATTTGACCTGCAGCTGCAGCTGCAGCAAACCCGTCACATCACACAGGCTCCCAAACACAACACAAACAATCTGACATAATAAAAACAGATGGAGTACAGAGGATATAAAGGCCCTAAATCAAAATACCCTTGTTGTAGCGGTGAGTAGATGTTTCACTGTCCAACAGGTCATAGGTCGTACGTTCACACATACTGTCCAACACAAGATGTTGAACATCTCATATAATTTTGCAGGATGTTTGAACATCTTAAGTTCTCTTGAGGGTTAATGTCCTCTGAGATGTTGCTACCAGTTCAGAGAACAAATTTCAAAAAGCAAACAGCAGAGCACAGAAGTATAGATTAGACTTTCTCGTTTTAAATTGTGTGAATCCAAATGCATCCTTAATTTTAAAAGATGTCACTGTGTGGATTCATAAATCAGCAGAGGAGCCATTAGAAAATTGTGAGCTCTGGTCTAAGCTTTTAATAAATCAAGGCTGCTGACAGAAAGCTACCACCACCAACATTAATTATAATTTATTTAATTTCCAAGGGGAGTTTGTTGCTTTAAATTAGATTTTTTTTTTCTTTTCCAGTGAGAACTGGAGTGTTGAACAAAAGCAGAGGTTTTAATTCACATTGGGAGTTAATGGATTATTTAAAAGTTGTTTATGCTTGCTGCTTGCAATATTTTCTGAGATAAGGTCAACTAGATTTCATTTTGGGTTAATTGAATTTCTTATTCTCAGCAACTCTGTGACTTCTACCCCAGTTTATTCAATTCTTCCCTTGAAAGAGTTTTAGCTTTTTTCTCTGGAGTACCAATTTAATGGTAATAAGGCGAAACATAATTTCTTTTTGTTGTGCTGTAAAAGACATCCACTGTAGCTCATCTAGCAGGAGTTTCACTTACAAGCAGACCATTGTTCCCTGTAGTGGAAGGACATAACGAGAGTTTAGCAGCTTACTGGTCTGGATCATTCTGTGGGTGTTTAAATGATGCCTGGGAGCAAATACATCTGCAGACAGATTGAGAAAAGGCTTAGCAAGCGACAGAGCCTTCAACAACATGCAGAAGCTTCAGAAGCAGGAAGGAAAAGTGTGATTGTTTTAAAGGTAGCAGCGCTTACACCGAGTCTGATTTGTCATGTTTACCGTTTGTGCCGTAACTGATGGGTAGTTTTAACTCATACAGCAATAGTTATCAAGGCTAATTTGAAACAGATGTTCAATGATGATTTGTTGTTAAATATAAAAATGTATAGAAAGAATTAGCTTCATGTATTTAAGATAATTGAAATAATATTTACCCACAAAAATCCATCCTGACCTGGATACATGAATACCAGTCCTGGTTTTTCTGTTCGTACTTGTGAACAGAAAAATTATCACAATATTTTTTGATGTTTCCAGTTAAACATCTATTCCTGAGTATAGTACTGGGTTTCAATTTAAACTGAAATGAAAAGTTAAAAGTAGTATAAATAACTATTGAGATGTATTTCTAAAATTTGCATGATCCACATAAAACTACAATATGCAGTTCCTATAAGAAATACTTTTTTTAGATAAATTGTCACCATGTCGTGGGGCAGTGCTGAAGAAAAGCACTGCCCCCAGTAAAAACAACCAATTAGAGCCAGGAGGAGGGGCTTAGTGTTGTCAATCATTCTCATATACTCGCTGCAGAGGAACGACTTACTGTTCCTCTGCAGTAAGTTGTTGGTGATGGCCGTTTATCTGCCATCATCAGTGGCCATGCTAACTTAGCATTCATGACAGGCTATGCTAGCTGCAGTGCAGCAGAGAGCAAGAGAGGGAGGAAACGGGCGGATGAGCATCACCCCATGGAGGGTGATTGGCAGCTCTAAGTCCCTCCTCCTGACTCTGATTGGTTGTTTCTGGTTAGCATTGGCTGAAGGAACTAGATTTTTTTTCACAGATTATCTGCCTCATATGAAACTGTCATCAACTCCAGAGTCTTTTGTTGAAGCTCTTTTGCAGCCAGGCAGCCTTTGATATGGAAATGCTTTTTGTAGAAGCCTAAAACAATTCTGGTTGATGGGAGAAGAAAGATGAAAACTAATGAGCAGGTTTACCTTAAGGAGGAGTCAAAGTTGTTCAAAAAGATATTATGTAGAGTCTGCAGAATTCACTTCTTCAAGTATGTGTTTAATACTTTGGTGCATTGTTATATAATTAAGTCTTGGATAATTACCGCGTACTTGAGAAACCAGACCATGTAAGTGTGTCTGCTGCAAGTTAATGTGTGGCTGGCTGCACCGTCACAAAATAATATAACATCGTGTGATTTGGGGCTGAATATACAATAGCAGTACTAAACAATGGTAATATCTTACTTTTTATGAACTGAACTCAAAAATAGGATTAAGATGATCATTTACTGGGGCCTTGGGGATCACATCACATTGTTAGGTTAAGTAATAGAAGTTGCACTTCTTTTGAACATGTAGTTGTAAGTAAAGCACAATACTAGGAAAAGCAGGATTTAGTATCATCATAATGAAAACCTCAAACATTGCATGGGAAAGCTCTATTGTGTTCTGAAAAGGCTTTTTTCTGCTGCTGCTTGAGGCGTCAAAAACGTGTTAAAATCAGAAGATTACAAAGTCATTCTCCAGATAAATGTGCTTGTGAAAGGTCTTTCGGCAACAAATGGCCTATAAAAAAGATTCTGAACAGGTCTGAAATGAATCCTGCACCACATCTCATTGAAAACCATTAAAGGAGCTTAAATTGGTCGTGGCAGAAATTACTTTGGCTCTAAAGAGCTTTAGCCTGTAGCAGTAAATAGGTGTAAGGAAAAAGTACAGAGCAGAAGAAAGTTGCTACACTTAAGCATTGGGAGGATTTGAGTTTTCGGCAACCAGTAATCTAGTAGTTATTAGACTTTTTCCCAATGTCTCAACAATGAAACAATATAACTAGGTTTAGCAAAATCTTAAACATCTAAATTTGACATTATTTCTTGCAAGAGTTCAATGAATGTTTAAATATAGTTTACAATGATTACATTTCCATTTAGTGTGTATTTGGCACTAATAAAATGTTTAATTTCAGGTATCTTCTTGTAGTTTACTGAATGATCCCATCCTGTACAGAATAGATCATTTATCCAGGAAATATTAATGTGCATATTAACGTAAGGCTAAAGCAGATTAGAGCTGCAGGTAAATCAAAAAAGGTTAATTCCAGCTAAATGTCTGATTAATTTTTAACTTTTAATGACTTATTTAACCATAATTTTTGCAGGGTGGAATGATTTTTTGACAAAGAATTATGTCCACAACTTTGAGCTTATTTTTGATTTTGTTAAGGTTGTCATAAAAGGTCAGTTACACCCCCACTAATATTTGGTTAAATGCCTTGTACAAATTTCCGTATGGTTTTTGCAGCCATCCTGCTTACTTGTGGCATAATTTGGGTAGAATTTTGAAAACTGTTTCTATCCAGAAAATGAAGTATTTATTAAATTTGTAATTTTTGTTTGATTCATGCTGTTAATCTGTCCTTTAAGCATAATCCTCACATTTTCAGGAGATTGGCGCTTTGAGGTTGGATGTGTTTAATACACACACACGCGCACGCCCCACACACACACACACACACACACACACATATATATATATATATATATATATATATATATATATATACACACATATTTGGAAAATGGTCACTCAGCATGATCCTACCCCCTTGTTTTTGACAGCTGGTAGGGTTATTGTAGGTGAAACCGTTGTGGTGTATTAGCATATATTATTGAAACACATGAATCATTTTTGACATGCCATGATTAAAAAATAAAACGTGACTAAGGTAAAAAAATTTCTTATTCTTTTAGCTTTTGAGAGATGTCTATTATTTCTGCTTTTATAAACATTTCTAGGTTGAATAAAAATCAAAACCTGTTTCTCTGTATCGAGTCATAACACTTCCAGTTTAATGTCATATCCTGCGTATATGACTAAGATGTGTCGCGTCTCCGTACCAAAGTGGAAACCGCCGGCGAAGGCAGAAGAACTAAAAGCCTCCGTATCTCAGTGAGTTGGAATGAAGGACAGTTCCTCATTTAACCAGCGTCCCTGGTGAATTACGCTGATTAGATCAAAAACTATGTGCAGCTGTGGCTTCTTCTGAACACAACTCTGAAAAAGATGCACTTGGGGGGGAAAAAAGCGACTTTGATTTGAAACACTGATTATATGGATAGTCCAGGTTTGAAGCAGATGGGGCTTGTATTCTGAAAGTAGCAGGAGGCTGTAGCATTTATTTGGAGCTGTACAAAATTAATTGAATTTGTTTTCATGTGTATCAAAGGTTTGAAAAGCTTAGACAAACACCCAACTCTCTCCAACGCCATGTTAGCAGTAATAACTTCCTTTGCAGGAACCATGTGTGTTTTTATTTTCTTTAGACAGGATTTTTTTAAAAATATACAGTATGATATAAATTTGTTAATGTAATAGTTGCATATTTTCTTCAGCAGGTTTACCAGCATGAAATGATTTTATGAAGAATCCACTTCACCTCATTTTATTCAGGATCAGATTGCAATCAAAATGTGATTGCATTAGTCATGAGGAGTGAAAGAGAAGCTATTACCAGGTTTGTTTGCGTTTGTGAAATTGTTTCAGTTGTTTTTCTGTTGCAAAAAAAAATTATTTTTCAGACGAAATTAGTCCCCCAACTCTCCATATGCCCATCTTTTTCATATCATCTTGTATTAGCATCGGGGGAAATTACTTTCAACCAATTTTTGTAAAGAATGAACACACAAAAGGAAAACAAATGCCACCCACTGACAGCTTATTGCCTTTGATCATGCAAAGTGGAATTGTGTGAGTGCGTCTGACGCTGGGTTTATCCTCTGAGAAGAACGTGTGGGAAATGCGAGATCTTGCGATAGAGCCAGTGATGTCATTTAAAATACTCAACTTTCTACATCCATCCCTCTCTCACTTTTCTGCCTTGACTCTTACTACGACTTGATCAAGGGGACAAGACTTGATAGGTTCAGCAGTGGTGGTCCTCGCCAAAATGGTGCCCTGGGCAAGCCCCTCCTTCCATCCCTCTCCAAAGGTAATTTTAAAGGTAAAGGTAATTTTATTTATATAGCACATTTTCAGCAACAAGGCAATACAAAGTGCTTTACAAGAATTAAAAGGAAATACAAACAAAATAACAAACCAAAGGAAAGAGCAAAAGAAGAAAAAGTTAATAATGTTGATCCACAGTAAATAAACTAGGTTCTCAAATTCAGGGTTGGTAGATAAGTATAAGTGTCCTCTGGTCTAACTCCTTTTCTGGGTTGGGAGAACAGGAGTCTAAATAGTAGATGCTCAAGTGGATTTACTGGATTCTAGGTTCTAATCTCTGTTGCTAAATCAGTGTAAGTAAGTAAGTATCTTCTGGATAAGTATAAGTATTCTCTGGACTTTCTAAGTATACTCTTAATTGTCAATTAGTAATGAGTTCTCCACAGTTTGCAAGTAATAATAAAAACTAAATAATTCTGTTCTGGAAGAATTTTTTTCTGGATTTTAACTTCATTCTAATTCCTTTCTCTGGGTTGCAATAATAGGAGTCTCTCTGCATCTAAATAGTGACTAATAAACTAGAGTCTCTGGATTCCAAGTTTGTTTTAATTCCTTTTCTGGGTTAAACGTGAGTTTAACCCACAATTTCTAACAAAATAAAATTTAAAAAAGAGGAAAGGACACATTAGGGCAAAGGGCAACATTCAGACAAAACAAAGACATGAGTGAAGGCGGTGACATCACAGGGCCATGAAACCCCGTTGCTCAGCCTCCCGGCAGAAGTCAAACAAGATGTTATCAAAGAATGTCCTTGGGAGTGCTCAGCTCCCAAGGACAATTAAAATGGAATTCATTATCTGACTTTTTTTTGTCAGCAGAAAACAGGCAACCTAGTCTCTCAGTACTCACTAGCAAATATTGGAAACTTACTTCACTGCAAACTTGTTCAAGGAAAACAAACAGATAAAATATATATATTTTTTTTTTCCAAGTTCTGCCCTCTTCTAATGCCGCTCTGGGCAACTGTCCATACAGCAGATATCAAGAACCAAATTTCAAAATAAAATCCACATTTTATATTTAATGTTGCTATTTTGAGAAGACATGGTCCTTCTTTGGTGAAACATTTAGAAAACATGGATGTTGTGCTCGCTCACTTCTTGTTGGTCCAAAGTCTGTTAAGTTGGGGGTTAGTATCAAAAACAAAAACAGCATTATGGAGAAAATGATGTACGATCTGGTATTTCAGTTTGCTCAATTACTAGATCATTTTGGGTTTTCTATGATCTAAAATCCAGCATTTTATTTTTGTGGTTTGTTTGATAAAATCCATCAAATCAGCTTCCAAAGATCCATTTTTGCCACTAGTTTCACTTACTTTGTGCATTTAGTCGGATAGAGAAATGACATAAAAGGTTCTGAAAGCAGAATGAGAAGGATAATAAAATGGACGGATGTAAATCCAGTCAGGCGCTGTTGCTGTGGCAATGAATTTGTGCTGCAGCAGTCCACCGACTGTTTCAATGTTTTTGCACATTTCCTAACTGACTTATGCGACATCTGTATCATCTTTGACTCTTTCATGTAAATAATCTCAGTTCTACATCTCTATGGCAGAAACCCCCCCCCCCCCGGTATCGCCTCCTCTGCTCCTCTTCTGAGTGTTTAGCTTTTTTTTTAAGTCATGGCACAACACTGATGAGAAAAGTCACTTCCTGCGGAGAAACGACCGGGGCTTCTTGTGGGGAAGGGATCGTAGAGCAGCAGTAACAAAAAAAATGGCGAGCCAGGGAAGTTACAAGGATATAAAGATGAAGGGCCGTCCACAACAATCAGGGACGAAACACCAGGAGGTGACACTGTTTTCACAACTTGGTGAAGGTTTGGTTTGCCTTCAGCTTTGAGGAGTGAAGGCCGGTTCCTAGAGGACAGAGGTGGTTTGCTTTTAACTCACCAGTTTCTTCCCAGTTTCTCCTCTTTCGGTTACTTTCCTTGCTCTTAACTCTTCATTCCTGGACGGTTACAGCTGATTCTGCTGCAGAGAACAAATTCATTGAGTTCAGTCTGTGTCAGTAGCTGATTATAACTTCCGATTGAGTATTTCATGCTGTTAGCCATGATGTACCGACACTAACAGGTTTGTGCCATTCACTTGTACTAATTATTGCCACGCCACTTCGTTATGGCCTCAATTGAGTTGTGATTGACTTAATGAGGAGAGTTTCAGGTTCTGGATTGTGACAGTGTGAGTGAGGATCATGTTCCTGAACTGTGTGTGTGGGCGTGTGTGTGTGTGTGTGTGTGTGTGATTTAGATCAGTGTGAGGGAACTGAGGGAGCTTTACCTTTAATGAGCGCGAATAAAGTTGAGCCCCGCCTATTCACCGTTCTGTATTTGTATTTACCTTTTCTGTGGAACATAATGCCAATTTATTTCTGGAAAGATGTGCTGAAATGCTTTCCATTGTTCCTATTATTGCATATTATGATGTATTTGAACTATTACAAATAGGCAGTTTTAAGTGTTATTGGACTTAAATTATTGTACCATAACATAGCTTTCGAGCAACTGAAACTAAAATAATAAAAAATGTAAAAGGAAATTGAATTGTTTTTCTGTTAGATTTGTCAGAGATTAAAAGGTTTTGAAGGAGAGCTATTAGTGAAGATGAAAAAAAGCAAAATGTTTTCAAATCTTGAAAAATTACTAGTCGCATTTTTTTGTGAAATATCTGGAAAAAATGAATAAAACAATGAAATTCTATTCATTGTTCAAAGTTGCAGTTTAATGTTTTTGCTGGATAAATAAAGATTTCCCAGCTTTGACAAAATGTGTAACTCATTAGAGTTACACATTACACAATTCAGAAGCAGCTGTAGCAAATCAGAGAATGTTGAATGGGATGGATGGATGAATGGATGAGTGGATGAATGGATGAGTGGATGTTTTCCTGCTTCCATTGGTTATATAATGAAAGTACATAAAGTGTTTTCTCAACAGAAACTTAATTCAACTCTGTAAAAAATATTTCTCTTTCTTGGTCTAACAAGTTCTCAGTTTCATCATAAAGAATAAATAAATCGTATTTGGTAACAAAACTTTCTGTAAAATGCAAAGTTTGGCAGAGACACAACTTACTTAACCCAAAATGCAAAAGCTGTGAATTGTTTAATTTCTGCTTTTGTAGATAAAAAAATATTATATCAAGTTATAAACGTGTCCTTCTGAAATCAGTTGCCCCGTTATTAGTGCAGCTTATGTTACGCTGAGGTTAAAAGTTGAATTATTAGTGCTTTAAGGTTTATTTAACTTCCCGTCTCCAGTCAGCTCTATACAAAAAGCTTTGCTTAAGTTAAATGAACCATTGTTAAAAAAATAAAATAAAATAGCAGCTCTGTACAAAAATCCTGGCTCTGCTGTTTGACGTTAGCATAGTGCTGTAAGTATTATTAGTGCTGACTTCACAGCGGCGTCCTCCCAGTGAGGCGGGTTTAATCCTGCAGACTGCGTTCACAGACAACTGAAGACCTTCACTAAAGGGTCCAGGATGTCATCCAGGGAGAGCTGAGATAATACTCCATTACTCTACCTTTTCAATAGCCGGCCACTATGAGTCGGTTTATGTGATTGCCATCAAAAAAAAGGCTTACATTCAAGAGCTCTTCCCCACAGAGACATACAGGAATATAAAAGGACTTACAGTGTAGCAGGAGACGGATGAAAAGGACTTAATGAGATTGAGTGATTAAACCATAGAAAGCTGGTGGATGATAGACAAAGCAGACAGAAAAGGATTTATTTTTAAAACTTCTGTTTCTAAAGGATTTGTCAGAACTGAAAACTACCTGTGGAGATCACTGCCTTCCCAAGACTCCTTCCTTCTAGTTGAAGTAAAACAGATTAAGACTGAGGAGAGTTTTAATGTTTCAGCTTTTTACACTGCTGAACCTCCTTGAGAAATTGTCTAGGAACGTTTGAATGTTTGATGGGTTAGAGGAAGTATTTTGACCCTGAAATATTTTAAAGTATAATTATTTTTCACCTCTGAAGGAAATAAGTTAATTCACAAAAGTGCAGATGTAGGGCGGCTGAATCCCTGACACTAACGTGTCCAGAGTAGTTTGATGCCCAATGGATTGGGTTAGATCCAGATGTGAAGGCTTTACCTAGCAACCCAAGCTGAGTTCAGCTAGTTTTGCCACTGTATGCGCTGTACAATGGCTGCTGGAAAAGGCAAGTGTTTTGTTGTTGACTTACAATCCAGAAATCACTTGTTGTGTTCTTATTTTTTGTGCAGAAGGCTCCACTTCTGCTTTTCAAAAGTGTGAGATTGTATGATTGCACATCTGTTTGCAGTCATTTTTGACATGTGGGTGTAAATGTTGAGTTTTGGGGTGTGGCCAGCAGCAGCTTATTTGGATTTAAAGTGACAGAGGCCCTAAAGCAGCTCCTTATGAAAGGAGTCAAAGTAGGTGGAACTGAGCAGACTACAATCTTATTATTTGTGCAAAATAACTGTAATGGAGATGTTTTGTATAGACAACAGACCTATCCTAACCTGTTCAAGGAAGCACAGTAGGTCACCTTTTACAAGCGAATGAAGTTTTCCTAATATTTGTTTACCAATCAATATCCTGTCTTTTTGAACATCGTTCACTTTTCTATAATATTTACATGGATTTCAATATTTAAAGTGACAGAACTGCAAAGAATCAAAAACATACGGTGCTGAAAAATCCTAATACCTACATGTGCTCCAGCCTTTTTAATCCATACATAAAATCAACTTCATTTCATTTCTGATTTCTTTTTGGCATTCAGCTTTCTCAGTACTAAGCAAAGTTCACAATTCCAGCTGCAGCTGAATCATTAGCTGAAATTTCTAATCACCCTCAATGAAGAGAAAGTGTGGCTGGCGCTGAATTAAAGGGATAAAGTCACAAAGCACCAACATTCGTAAAATAAAAATTAGAAATGTGCTTTTATTGACAAGTCTGTTTTCAATTTGATTGGGTGTGATACACACAAACATATACACGCAACACACACACACACAAATTTGTGCTGGCATGTGACAGCTCATTTAAGTTGATACAGTGAAGACCGGCAACGCGTGAATTATTCAAAACGATATTAATATTTGAATCTGAACGGCTCGGAGGATTAAAGAGGCTTCAGATAGACCCTTTTCATCTTTCCCACTCCCTCCCTATGCTAACGCAGAGAAGAGCCAACGTGAGAACAAGAGGGAGAAGGAGAAGGCTGGCAGGGCTACGTTTGAAAAGAGAAAAAGCGGGGAAAGATGGAGGTGTGATGAAAGGCGGTTAAACAGCCAGTGAGCTGCGGATGGCAGTGGAGCTGGAAAAGTCAAAAAGATCATCAGCTGAGACGAGAATATACAACACCAGTCAAGAACTGGCTGCCTGTCTGGAATAGATTGTACAATTCAGTTTCAAAACACTTTTAGCATTATGAGCATCAGCGGAAAAAAAATCTTTATAAGACTTGAAGAAGTGTGAAGCATACATTAGGTAGGCAGTTCCTAGTGGGTCATGCAACAAAAGAAATCAAAATGATGCATGTATTTATGATTTGATTAGCCAAAACTTAGAAATGGTTTAATGTGTGTTCAGTATTCTAAGAACAAACGAGTCAAAACATCATGCAAAGCAACTTAGTAAAAATAGACAAACATATCTTTTTTTCTGCTTACATTGGCTCAGATGAGCTGATGCAGAAAGAGGGAGAAGACGGAGAGTGAAAGGAAGAAAAGCCTTAATGGGTCGTTAAATGTTTTATGCTTCTTTTGGAAATTCCTCAACTGCAAACAGGCAGAAAATGCCGACAGGTCTGAGTGGAGAGGAGCGGCACACTGCCGCCATTTATCAGGAGTGTAAGTAATCTGTGATGTGTGTGAAAGGATCTGAACAGATAGAAACATGCAGCGAGATGTTTAGCTGATATTCAGGTTTAAATGAAATAAGCTCACAGTCAAGTTATAACAAACTGCATAACTCATTCAAACTGACTATTGTATAAACATTTTGTCACTTTTAGACACAGTAATCAGTTCATTAATTAGTATTAGAGATGCTGATTTAAGGACTTTTCTGTCTGGATTTCACTGGAGACTAAATTAATAATTTATTATCTGGAAATATAAACATGCAAAGAAATTTAAGGAAAATGTTTAAAGCAGAATGATGTCAGAGAATGACATGCTTAAACTTTTACCTCACTGCTTCTGAAGTGTCTGCTTCCATAGTTTAGGTTTTTTTTGCCTCCACTTACCTTAAATATGCAGCTCCTGTTGTTGCATAAGTTTGCATTCCATTTCAAATGGAAACGCAGCTGCAGAAGCCCTGCAGAGGATAGTGAGGGGAACTGAGAAGGTTTTAGGAGACACCGAAGGACCAGGGAACAGAACCAAACTACAAACCGTTCTGCCTAAAGCCGATAAAATACTGCTTCTGTTTTTATTTATTAAATCATTTTTTATGCTAATCTGTCAGTCTGTTCCATTAGCTGACTGACAGATATTGATTGAAGGTATTAAAACAGTAATGGTGATGGATCTTCTTTCATACGGAGTAATGAGTGTCTGCATGTTTGCTCTAGTTATAAGAAACCAAAACTAAAGTCTCAAGTCACTTTTCAATTCATTTTTCAATTCAAAAACTAAAATTTAAGCAAACAATACATAAAGAAGACAGAAAATATGGGCACAGTGCCTGAAGAGAGAAAAACATAAATGGTTTCTGAACCAAAAAACAAGAATAACTGTAAGTAGACAGGGAAGTCAGGATGATGGGGAGAAAGAACAGATATGGACGTTTTGGTTGAGTAAACTTGGTCCCTTATGTTTAAAAAAGGGAGGGTGGCTGAAAAATTCTCTTAAGAAGACACAGAGTATGCCTGTAAGTCCTCAACCTGCAGAAAGAAGCAGGGAGAAATGTGCAGCTGCAGTGAAAACAAGGCAGAGAGCTGGAAGCATGGGGAGGGATGAAAAAACACTGAAAAGGGATTATAGGAAAGGAGTGGAGAAAATGAAAAGAAGGGTATGAGCTTACATGGATTAATGAAAATTAATAATACAAAAAGAGCAGAAATTAATTCAAGAAGAAGGAAAGTGAGGAATTCAAACCTTAAAAAGCTGGATGGCAAAAAGAGGGAATGAGGAAATGAAAGAAGGATGGACTTAAGACAGAAACGATGTAAAAAAGGACAAACAGAGTCAAAGGTGAGAAATAGAAAAGGTTGATGAGGAGAACACTTTGCTTTCACAGATCTCTATCTGTGTCATAAAGATAAGAAATTCAAAAGTAATAAGGAAAATCTGCCTTTGGGTAGACATAGAAAACTAAGAATAGATCCTGAGCCTAAGTCGGTGTGAGAGGGATAATAAGAGAAAAGCCTGAAAGAAAGAGGGAAACGGGTGTGAAGAGCAGCTGGAGGCCAAACTGAACAGAACTAAATAAAACGTTGGGAAGAGGCTGAAGACGGTTGATGTGTTTTTTTTGTGTCAGGCTTTTTTAGAGCAGATGTTGGATCTCAGCAGATTTCTGCTGGAGGCAGTTATTGCATAATAGATTTAACGTTTCTCCACGTCAGTATCTTTGTGCTGGTGAGTCATCCGGGCACCGTCTCCGAGAGACACGTTGTTGGTGGAAAATGTTAACCACAAAGGTAATTTCCGAGACTTTGGCAGGCGTTAGTAAAGCCCATTTAACCGGTGGGATGTTTCCTGACATTAAATACGTTTTTTTTTTTTTTTTTGTTGTGTTGCATCGTGGCTCCAGGGCAAAACATGAAGGAAGCTTTTGGGGACCATGATGACCCACACAACCAGGTGTTCAGCCACATTTACAAATATTCATCAGTTACTGAAGATGCATGAACTTTTTTTGTAAAATCTAGTCGTTAGTTGCAGGAAACTTTTTGCTTTCACCTCCTTTTCCCAGCTGGACTCTCTTTGAGGAACGCACGTTGGGAGCGCCGCAGTGCGCCTCGTCAGTTGGTACTTCAACACACTTTAGACAAGTCGTATAGAAGAGCGACGAAACTGGACAGGTCACTGCAAGGAGTGTGGGTTGTTTGATAGAAAATAGACATATTTTCTGTTTTATGTCCTATTCTTTCAACTTCTTGAGAAACGGGGATCTTTAGATAATATTCGTTTCTGCACAATCTATCTGGTTTGTCCAAAGTCCTGCTTTCTTCTGCTTTGCTCTCCTCTCTTAAGCTCCGCCCACATGGGGACTGAAATGGTCATGGAGGAATGTTGATTGATTGTTTTCCTGCTGAAAGACCCAGTGGGGATTTATTTTCAGATTTTAGACTGAAGTATTCATGAAACTACCAAACAAGGTCACAGAAATGTTGGAAGAGAAACAGACCAACAGCATCCCATCACAGCCAACAGTGGGTCACACATTTTTCCTTTGCTTTACAGCAGACTGCCCTTTAATAGCCAATTCCTCACATTTACATTGGTGACTTTAAAAATGAGCGATTTCAATCTGGTGTGAATCACAAGCAGGTGGTTGGCTTGTAGATGGCTGTTAGTGGTTGTTATGGTGACTTGGTGGCTAAGATGCAACTGAGCTTTACTGTTTTTTTTTTATATTATTTAATCATTGTGGAAACATAAATGCAGGTCATGTTGATCCAAAAGAAAAAGCTCAAAGTCAGGATAATCTGACAAACGCACACGGCTCCAGTGACAGTCCCGGTTATGTTGAACCAACTCCACACATTCACGTTTGTGACGTCAGAACATGACGTTAGGCTTTCCAGCTGATCTTACCTGACAGTCTTTGGGTTTTCATGTGTGTTTGTGTGTGTCGTCTTTCCTCAGATACACAAAGATGAAAACAGCCACTAACATCTACATCTTTAACCTGGCCCTGGCCGACTCCCTGGCCCTGGCTACTCTGCCTTTCCAGGTAATTCAAATGATAAATAAGATTAATTAACATAAGTTAATTCCTTTATCGAAAGAACTTTGGTTACTGCTGTAATGCAGCAAAACAGAGGTTTCATGTTAGTGTGATCAGAATAACTGTAATGGCTGAACCTGAAGTGACCATCAGGCAGGGAATCAATGTAAAGATTTTATTTGGTTGTTCTTCTGCATTGCAAGCGAGAGCTTAGCGTTGGTGAAGATGCCAACAGAGGATGAGGTGGGATCACTAAGTCAGAGAAACTCTAATCCAGTTTATTGTAAACTTTGCATACAGATGTGAATATGCAAACTTTAAGTAATATTTCAATGTTTAAAACTACCCAAGGAATGAACTTGTTTTGCAAGTTCATCCCTAACAAGAACCAGTTCTCAGTTCAGCTTAAAAAGTTTAAAACTGAATTAATTAATCTTAATTGGAAGCTTCCAATAATATCCTAAATTGTGGACTGCACAGTGGTGCAGTTGGTAGAGCTGTTGCCTTGTAGCAAGAAGGTTCTGAGTTCGATTCCCAGCCCAGGGTCTTTCTGCATGGAGTTTGCTTGTTCTCCTTGTGCATGGTGGGTTCTCTCCGGGTTCTCCGGCTTCCTCCCACAGTCCAAAAACATGACTGTCAGGTTAATTGGCCTCTCCAAATTGTCCCTTGGTGTGAGTGTGAGTGCATGGTTGTTTGTCTCTGTGTTGCCCTGCGACAGACTGGTGGACTGTCAAGGGTGACCCCGCCTCTCACCCGGAACGTTGCTGGAGAGGCACCAGCACCTCCCGACCCCATTAAGGGACAAGGGTGTAATGAAAATGGATGGATGGATGGATGTAACCTGAGAATTTTGGCCCTAATGGCAAAAGGCTTTGACGCCACTGCTAACGTCATTGTTACATTTTCCACAGATAATGCTCATAAAGTGCCTCAGAGTTGTCCACCTTTTCTAACTTACTTCTGAAAAATTTGTCAAACTTCTTCTTATTGTACCAAAACGGTGCAAAGCAGCGACGACCTGTGATTCATTACAAATTTCAAATCAAATTTAAAAGATTAAGTTATCTTTCTTGGTGCTTTTTTAATTGAAAAAGTGAATTTTATGTGCTGCGTTATTTATCTCCAGGGCACCGATGTTTTCCTGGGCTTTTGGCCCTTTGGAAACGCTCTCTGTAAGACCGTGGTGTCTTTCGACTACTACAACATGTTCATCAGCACCTTCACTCTGACGGTGATGAGTATGGACAGGTACGTGGCTGTCTGCCACCCCGTCAAGGCGCTGGACATGAGGACGCCCCACAAGGCCAAGGTAAGACCGATGGGTTCCAGAACGAGATGTTTACCCTTTCAAACACTTCACACCTCCTTCCACATCTGTGAAGTGACAGCATACATCAGGTCAGATGTTAAGAGTTGGCTGAGTTCGATGAATGAGGATGTGCTTATAAAGAAACTGACTTGGCTTGCTGAAATCCTTCTGAACAAAATGTCAGGATATGAAGGAACCCAGGAAATCTAATGCACGCAGAACTCATAATAAAAACATTTAATGTGTTTCAGATGTGATCTTTAACTTTGAAGAACCCAGAATTCACTGTGGCTGCTGTGTTGTTCTGTCTCTAGGTGGTGAATGTCTGCGTGTGGGTGTTGGCCTCTGCCGTTGGTGTCCCAGTGATGGTTATGGGAAATGTGGAGGTGGTGGGGGAGGACAACAGTAAGTACATGATAAACACCAGAATCCATAATCAGACTTCCTGGTCATCAGAGGTTTGTTGCATAAAGTTTTTCAAGCCTCTGGCCGGTTGGTTGATCAGAGTTTGAAATCTGATCAAAATAAAGAGACGTATGTAATGTTCCTCTTCTTCTAATCGAGGATGCAGTGTGTGTGTGTGTGTGTGAACTCTGAAGGTTTAACAAATGGACAAAGCTAAGATAAATCAAACTATGATGGGAAATTGTGCAAGTTTGAATTGTTCACTTGAACATGATGCATTTCCTGAAAATGCATCATGTTTCATGTTTTCTCATTCTTATTTCCTACTCGTCACAGTTTCCTTTGCAATGGAATGAATCTGGGAACATTCTTGCAATTTTTCCCATTTTTATATTTCACACTTTAAGAAATCACATAAGTTAATTCCTTTATCGAAAGAACTTTGGTTACTGCTGTAATGCAGCAAAACAGAGGTTTCATGTTAGTGTGATCAGAATAACTGTAATGGCTGAACCTGAAGTGACCATCAGGCAGGGAATCAATGTAAAGATTTTATTTGGTTGTTCTTCTGCATTGCAAGCGAGAGCTTAGCGTTGGTGAAGATGCCAACAGAGGATGAGGTGGGATCACTAAGTCAGAGAAACTCTAATCCAGTGTGTGACGGAGAGTCCTCCATCCTTCAGGAACCCTCTTCTGCTGTTTGGTGCCAGAGTGTAATTCAGGACAGTTGAGTTCCCAAAGGTTCCACAAAGTGACAAGTCTACCACAGGTTGACAGAGGTTGGTCAAGGGGCCGGTGAGCATCGCTGTATGAAATCAGTCCAAAAAGGACGGGTCCACGCAGAGTCCCAAGCCTGGAAGTCGATGCACACATGGAATCCAGAAAGGGGAGAAAATCTAAAAGGTAAAAACAAACGGTAGCATTTTACGGAATGCCGGATGTATGGACTCCTCGCACTGTGGACGTCAGTAGCTGGAAGGAGTTTTAAAAGCAGGAAGTGGCGGTGATTGGCAGGCGCAGGCGGACTGGATAAGCTTGATTTGCTTGGAGAGCATGAGTGAACGGTGAGATGGAAACAAAACGGCTGATCATTACACCAACAACTCTTTTGAGCCAAATGTAAAACTATTCCATGGTCTTCACAACCATTCAAATGTTGGTGGATTGTATCAAATTTGTGAAATTTTATTGCTATGATGTCACTGCAGTTAGTAATCACCACTGTGGTGGTTTCTGCTCCTCCACCATCAGTTTCAGTCCTGCTGCGGAGGAGAACATTTCAATCAGCAGCATTCAGGAAAGGACTTTTCTTTCCAGATCTCTCAATGTGGAGTCGGAAGCAATCACTTACAAAATCACAAAACTCTGTTTTTAGCTCTTCATAGAACTTCCATGCAGTCACACAGACCTGCAGTCTTTTTTTACAAGCTGAGCTGTGACTGTTGTGTTGCACCTTACTGCCGGAATATATTTAGAATTAAAATAAACATTCATGTTTTGCTGCCAAACTGATTCTAAATTCAGAAGATATTCATCATTTCAAAATTGTACCCAAAACACATTCGAATTTGTGTATTTAGAAAACAAACCAGCTAAATTGGGCATAACTCCAACCACTGCATTACTGCAAAGAGCTTTCAGCGTGAACCTTGATATGTTGAGTCTGCTTTAACAGACATTAGCAACATGGACACCAGAAATGTCACAAAGCTTGTCTTGTTTTGGTTTTTGAGGCAGATTCTTTGCCTCTCCATAGACCATCCGGGTCCGGCTGATTTCGGTGAGGTCTCGGTCGGGTGTGCAGGTCGTGGTGACCAGCTGTCTAACTACATGCGACTTCAGTCCAGACGTTCCTTCAGAACCAGTCTGCCTTCGTCAGGTTTCAGTCCACACCGCTCCGTTTCACATGCGCGGCTCTTCTGAGTGAGCTAGTTTGAATTTATTATGCCTGATCAAGATGCAAAGCGTTGCACAGATCTGTCCAATGTTTTATGTATGTGCTGCTGCAGAAGGTGGGTGTGGATCAAGTTCATTTCGCAGAGTGCTTGAGGATGTCAGCTGACTGATCTTGTGTTGTCACTTTTGCAGCTCTGAGTAGGTTCACCATAAGTTCACCATTAAAACCATCTTAGCGTGTGTTGCAGAAAATGCAGGCCGCTTCTGGATGCTCCTTTTATTCATTTTGATGCTCTCCATATTTTGTAAAGCAGCAACTCAAACTTTTTGCTTTTATTGTATTTTTTCCAGTTGTGTTTTGCCTGCTGCTGCAACCCTTCACACTTTTATCCCGATGCTGATTCATCCTGCAGCAGCTTTAATTATAATCTGTGACATGCTTATGAAGCAGATATTGTTGATTACACATCAATAAATACAAATGGAGTAATATAGGATTCTCACATTGCTTCTCCATCCATGTTAGCTCATTTTTTTTAATCAGAAGATCAATTTTTATGGTTAGAAATAATCTACAAATATTTATTAGGTTACGTCCACTTAAGCTGTTATATTAGAGTTTTACACATAAATTTTGATCAGCTTAAAAACTATTATTTAATCATTTGTTATGTTAACTTTAGCTTCCATGTGGGGAGAGACGATCTGTGATTTTTGTCTGTTTTGTGTTTTTGTTGGTAAAAAAAAAGAGCTAAAAATACCATCAAACAAAATCACTCAGAAACTATGTAATATAAATTATGTTCATATCTATAAATAATAATTCAAATGTTTTCTGAGTTTATTTTTATTTGTGGAAACCCTTAAATAGTTACATGTGTGAGTCTTCTGAAGGATAATTATTATTTTTTTTTATTTATTCACCAATTATTGCACATAAAACAAACATTACAGACTAACAAAAAGAGGTATTGATGTACAAAATGAATAACCAGATAAGAGAATGAATAACAGCAAGAACAATAAAATAAAATAAACAAAAAAAAGGAAGTATGAAAGGCTAAATACAACACAAATGTTAGTGTTTCTCATCAAAGTAAAAAAAACTACATGATGCAAAATATTTGGTAAAGACAATCAGTCAATCAATTTTTTAACCATAATCCTTCCCACTAAGTTTTTGGATCAGAACTTAGTGGAAAACCCAAACGATCAGAACTGTGAGTATGAACTAAGTCCTTGCTTTGTTTTTGATTGTTTGCTGTTGCTGGTTTGCTTTCCTTTGGAAAGCGATAGAGAAGACCAGCTCTGTGTCGGACAGCAGGCTGCAGATTGCAGGCAGTCGGACGACGTTGAGCACGTCTTGCTCTTCTGTTTGGGTGGGAATCCAAATTTTAATTCAGACATTTCATGCCTTTTCACACACAAGCAAATGCTTAAATATGAAATAAAGTTTCTCTCTCAGGGTCATTTCACCTCCTGTCATCCAGTGCAGGCTAAACCTCCAGCCAGCAGACGATTTCTAAACAGTTGAGCGTTCAGATTGAGTAGACCTTTTTCACGCTTCCGCGTTTTAAAGCGGATGTGGGGTTTGACAACTTCCGGTGGCTATAGCGTTAGCATTAAAA